>QANY01005263.1:1568627-1767851 GCA_003255025.1 Datisca glomerata | reverse complement strand
GGTGGGCAGGGAGGGGGGGGATAGATATACTATGGAGAAACGTTATATGTACCTGACTTGCTTCTTGAGATTGACAAGGAAAATGAAATCCCGTTGAACAATTCTGCAGAATTTCAGGACTTTTCATCCATGCTCTACGTGCATCACTAACCTTGATTTTATACTTGAACATCTAGAGTATTAAAGTAAAACCATGATCATAAGAAAGAGTAAACTGCTATTAACTGAAAAGAATTTAGAGAGCCCCAAATAAAGTATATTTACATGTATGCCGGGATACAACCTTAAGAGTAATGGAAGGCAGAAACTTATTTCTCTATTTGCTTGTGCCTTGTAGTATAAATAAAATCCCCTCCAAATTAAGGGCCAAAGAGAAGAAAAATGAATAGGAAACGGCAAACGGGTGACGACAAAGAAGATATATAGGGATATTGTGAATGATGTGCCTACCTCAGAAAGAAGTATTGCAGGTTTCTCCAGCTCCTCCCCATCAATAATCAAACCAGTTCCCTGGCACTCGGGACAGAAAACAGAATCAATTTGTGTTTTTACACCTTTCATTTCAGTACCTTTTGAATTTTTATTGCACTTGGCCCCGCTTTTTCTCTTCGATCGCCGTCTGACTTTTGGACTGCCTATATCTTTCATTATAATTTCAAAATCCCAGAGAAGTATCCAGTGAATGAGGCATGAAATGTGAAATACGTGAAATATCTGCACAAGCAAATAATTATAATATGAATACACATTTCAAAATTTAGTGAGATGAATAGGCCTTCAATCCGAACTGAGTGTCAAGAAAGGCACGACAAAACCAACAGATCGGAACTTTTACCCCGTTAACATTTCGGCTACTGCAAGCCAGTCTTCCAGTCTTCATGTTTAAGAGTGTTGCAACATCTTTGCCAGGAAGTATCTTGTGCTGACAGATACCACACATTCTTTCTGCTGCTAAACGCTGCTGCCTTCTCAGTTCGCGCCTTATAGACTTATTAGATATAATTCTTGTATGCAGAAGTCGATCATCATATCGTTCTAACAGCAATCTTGATGTGTCACCAGATGAAGCAGTAGAATCTTCTCCTGATGAATCATATTGATTGCTCAAAGACTCACTGATATCCTCTGGGTCAGAAAATGATTTCTTCCTTTTCCTGCTAGTGTCATCACCATTCTCAAATTCAGCAGTAGTACTAGATGAGAGCAACAATTTGACATCGTCATACAAACCCTTTCTACCTAATTCAACATCATAAGTAAAAGTGACAACAGCAAAGTCATGCTCAGGAACCTTGAATTTATCTGCAAGGCCAAACTCCAAATTCCCCATCCATTCACACCAAATTCTGCTGATTCCACTCAATACCCCATCATTCTCGAGAAATCTAACTGCAATTTGTCCGTGACCCAATTCCCTGGTTTCCATAACAGATATTTCATCCTTAACCAGTACATTGGGGATCGCCAGAGTCCGATACTCTCCATTACCATTCAAATCCCTTCCACAGGATCTAAACTCCCCGTTAGAATGACCACTTGCAGAATCCAAAACCTTATCACACTGAAAGCCAATAACGTCAATATTTGAGTTGATGTTGCTGTCCAAATCTTCACCATATTTGACAATTGCAAGATTGTTGTCATGCTCCAAGAACCTGCTATGATTGTTTTTTTGAAGTTCATGCTGTTTATCATTTACAACTGAATTACGAAAGAAAAGAACACCATCATTGAACGGCCACGGATTTGGTCCTAAAAGAGTAACCTTGGCAGCAGACAGCCTATCAGCATGAAGACTACCCTTCAAGTGGTCAAACAGTACAGAATCACTGTAACACGGGGCAAGACACAGAGTGCAGAAAAAAATGAACTTCTTTCCATCTTCCCGGAGCTCAACATAGGTGTGCCCTTGCGACCTAACCTTGCGCAATATTGTCCTTGCTGCTTGTTCTCTAAGACTACAAGGCATAGTCTTCGGTAAACCCAATTCCCACCTTCCTGTCATTTAAAATTCTCTCGCCAAGAAGCCAATATAGCTAAGACTAAGTTTCAAGCTCAAAATCCCTTTCAAATCCTTCAAGAACGACCTGAATTTCACATTGAACTCCTAACTTTCAGTATCCAAACGCAAAGCAGTGCAAAAACCAAGAGAAGCACCTAGAAGACTAATACTTGCACTTAATTCATACCCTAAATGTTCAGCCGGCCAATACCTTAAACTCCTTCAACTATAGAAAGCACTGAATTTCTACGAACCGTGAATTCTTATTAAGTAAAATTTTCAAAACAACTTCTCAAAAACCCTAAATTTCAAATTCAGACTCCCAAACTTCATAGAATATCACAATCTTTGTCAAGATGCCCAAGTTAGACTGCAGTTCCGCGGAACTCAGAAGAGAAATCTAAATCTTGAAATTCAAGATATATACAGAGAAAAGACATTCAAAAGATAATCCACAAACCCTAGAAATGAACTTAAAAGAGCCCATATTTACATATTCGAGGCGTACTTCGTATAGGATAAGTCGGAAACCGAGGAGTTCTTCCATCTTCTGTGAGAGCAGCGCGAACCATGGAGAGAAGAGCATGAGAGTGCGAATCATCCATAGCCATCTCCATCAATAGCAAAGCAGAAAGAAAACTTGAGCGCGCGCGCGCTAAAAAAAAGAGAGAACCCGAAGCCGCTGTTTTGAGATCAAGATGATTGAAAAGAACAGAAAACGAGAGAGAAGAAGAAAGAGGAAATTGAGAACTCAAAAGAGAACTTCCAAACCGATTTTTTGCAGTTGGCTTTGTGTGAAGAAGGAAACTAATGCAATGTGATTAGCTTAGTTTAATAGAAGGTAGGCCGCAAGATTTGCGTTATTTTCTACGCTGGAGTAACGTAATATTCCAGAACATTAACCTGTGACCGTAGGATTGGATTATATCTTTCGTGGGGTTAAATGAACGGCAGATAATAAGAGGTGTAATTTCGTAAGATAGAACTGGGAGTAACGAGGGTGGAGTAGATTCGAATTTTGGGGGGTGGGATGCTTTAAAAATTTGAAAAAAATGGATAATAATTGTAGGATATGCTTTGTCTGTGAGTTTTTATTGTGAGAACTAACAGGTTGTCCGGCACGTTATATCAGGTTTTTCTCATACCTGTTAAATTAGAATAATATTTAATTTTTAATCAAGTAGTGAATAAGACCGGATTAAAATTCACAGTCTAGACTTGTCATGATGAGAATCGAATTGATCAATTATATGTAGATAAATCGAGTCAATCGAACCGTAAAATAATTGGTCTGTTCGGTCAGATTTTACGGTCCACCAAATTTTATTTTTATTTTTATTTTTCAAGAGACCCATAAATGATTTTAATCATGCATGTTTTAAATTTTTCATGCACTATAATAAAAACTCACAATTTAAAGCACAACATGCAAACTAAACATTAAAAAAGATAAGAGAAATATAACAGAGAAATGTGAGAAAATGGATATGAATATATATGCGTGTGTGTGTATATAATGGATAAACGGTCGGTTCGGTCTAAAATGTAAGAAATTTTTAGATTGAACTGAAAGGTCAGTTTTTTAGAAATGAAGATCGAACCGACCACATGTAGCTAAAAACTGACTAAATCGGTCATTTTCAGTTTGGTCCGGTTCGACTTGGTCGGCTTTTATACACCCCTAGTTTTACACATCTTTTGATGAAATTGTATTAGTTTGTAAACTTAAATGTAAAATTAAATTAATTATGGTATAAGATCAAACTTGATTGATCCACGTCTGCGGAACGGTGATGATGAACTCCTCCTTGCTTGATCAAGAGTAAAGTAATATTCGTGTACCCTTATTAAAATATTGGGTTTTTGGCATGGATAGCCCTATATTATAAGTAATTAGCAACAATAGTCCTTATAAAATAGAAACTGTAAATGTGACTCATCAATTAATATAATCATTAATTAAAATAAAAAATTTCATAAATGCCACTCACTACAAAATCTATTACTTCTCACCATCACTCACACACGAACACAATCCACTGTCGAAACCAATTCCCACACCTTCAAGCAAAGTAGAATGGTGAGAGACCACCAAGCAGGACTCTAACCATCGAGTCAAGGAGAGTAGCCACTGGGCCACGTCAACCACCGCGTCTCTCCACTGCTGAAACCCACTCCAACCACCACTACTAAAACTCACTGCCGAAACCCACTATCGAAACCAACTCCAACCTCCGAACAAGGACTCCAACCGCCAAGATAAGGAGAGCAGCCACCGGATCACCGTGAACCACCTGATGTCAACACTTCTGAAACTAGGGGTGTAAGAAAAATCGCTGAAACTGACGGAACCGATCGAACCGGGCAGAACCGATGGGGTTTGGTCGGTCTCAACGTTTTAGACGGTTCAGTTCGGTCCCTAATATGTAATAAGTCCACGGTTCGGTTCGGTCTATAGTTTTCATGAAGAAACCGTACTGAACCGCATATTCAATATATAAAGAGATTTTTACAATACCCTAACCCTAATCTATACACATTTTCACCACTTCCTTACTCTCTCTCTCTCTCACATACTCGTTTGTATTTTATTTTTTTAGTTTGTATTTTTTTTTGCCTTATGAATTTTCTGATGCTTATGAAGATTTTATTGTTTTCTGATTGTATTTATAATCTATTAATAGAACTTTGGATTAGAATGATCTCAATTTTTTCTTTTATGTTTTCACATGAAAATTTACGTTTTCAGGAAATTGTTCAAGCTAAGACTTGTTTATTTTTAATATAACTTATTCTGTTTATTTTACCGGTTTGAACCAGTTCGGTGCGGTTTAGAAAAAAAATTGGCGGTTCGGTTCGATGCGGTTTCTTCATTCTGATCGGTTCAGTTCGGTTTCTATTTTTGATAAACCGCATTTGCGGTTTGGTTCGTTAAAACACCCTAAATACTTGCAATACTTTACTTACTAGGATTATTCTCTTTCAAAATAACACAATATGTTGGAAGAATTGCATATGACTCTTCCAGAGATCCACAAATCAACTCCAATGCTACATCCGTTGCTCTTAATGTTTTATAATAGCTTATTTCCACACCATGTTTGTGACACATATAATTTACAATGTCCGTAGGAGTAGTACTATTCGTAACACTAGTCATGTACCTACTTTTAACAAACTCACTAATGATTGAAGAAGTTGCTTGATGATAACCACTATGCACAACCGCCAAAGAACAACTATGGTCACTAACATACTTACGAACAATCTAAAGATCATTACCATCAAAACATGTAGCACGGAAGTACCATATACAATTCTTGTGCACACAACAAAGAAACCAAATGAGAACGATTAGACTTTACAGTTCTATATTCAAAATGGACCCTCAATGCAATAACCTTTAATGCTTTTATCAACACGTCATAACTAGAAAAACTCTGTTATTTCCTAATAACAAAAGATGGAGGTAAATTGTCTACATCTATATCCTCAACAAAAATATCATCATTTATTATTGGTTCAACAACCATAGATGACGATTAGCCAACATGAGTAACTGAATGTGCTACATCACTAGCTTCCTAAATCATGCTTGTACTATTAACAAAACTGGAGATAATTAAAGGACAATTTAATCCTTTCTCATTCTTAATCAGTGCCAAGTACAAGTTAACACCCAAATCATCCTTAATCTCCAAAGCCCCATATTCTAAATTTACATATAACTGAATTTCCTAAGCTTTTAAACCAATGTCTGACACCAACAAACCAATCAAATCATTATAGTTTTAGTTATCATCAATCAATAATGTCTTCTTTTTTATAATCAACAAATTGCTTGGCAACATTCCAATACCCATGATACAAGACAACAATAGGGATTGGCATCTGAAAATAACAAATAATACCAGAATTATAAATGTTCCACTACATCAAAAGTAAATAATCTCTGTTACAATATATATGTAGATAAAATGACATGAATTTTAACAACTATTGTATAAAACACTTCAAAATCAACAAAATTATTTCAATTGAACACAAAAAAATCTTTTA
The DNA here is from genome assembly GCA_003255025.1 of Datisca glomerata. Lineage (NCBI taxonomy): Eukaryota > Viridiplantae > Streptophyta > Magnoliopsida > Cucurbitales > Datiscaceae > Datisca > Datisca glomerata. The sequence continues at coordinate 1,761,790 of QANY01005263.1, read as the reverse complement.
TATTTTATCAACTTAATATAGATGCACTCATTATGTTTGACACTTATAGACTTACCTACCTCAACATAAAATAAAGACAAGTTATTAAATTAACATTAATATATCTACATGCCTAAGAATAGTAATCATGAGTCATACATGCCTAAACCTAGCTAAAAGGACTAAATTATATATTATAATATGAATTTAAATCACATAAGCAATATGAATGCGTGATAGAGAAGAAAAACCTAGCTAATAGGATAAGATTATATATTAAAATAAGAATACAATCACATGATCAAAATTAATCTGTGATAGACACAGAAAAAAAGAGAAACACATACCTCTGCAATTCCAATCGAAGATAAAATCCAAGAGAGACAGAGCTTGCATAATAAAAAACATAGAAAGAGAGAAAGAGAGAGACATAGTCATGTAATAAGTCAACAATCGATCAAATTTTACTGAAACTTTACCAGTGAATATGAAATCAGAGGAATGTTGATTAAATGGCGGGAAAAATATTTGGAGCAAAATTCCACTAAGATTTGTTATGAACGTGATAAAATGTTATACAATAGAAAGAAAATTGTGAAAACATTGAAAATTTTCAACTGTAAATTTGATTGAAAACAATGAAGGAACATCAATGGTGGAGGTTGAAGAAGATGTAGTTGAAGGCTAATTAACGCTACTTTAAGTTTTTTTATGTAACAGAAAGTAGTTATTAAGGATAACATAGTAACTTCAATATAATTAAAAAATCTTAAACTTAATTAGAGTTAGTTTTGCATGTACTATAATTAAGGGTCATTGTTGCTAATTATTTCTAAAAGGGGGCTACCTACTATAATTTTTGTAAATTATTTTGTGTTCATCAAGCCCAATCCAAACTTTGAGTCCAGGAAATTGGGTGGGTGAAATTCAACGAAATCCCGACAAACCAATCCTCGGCCTAGACAAGGAGTACATCTCATATGCTCCGGAATTAGATGCCAAAAGGATGAGATGTCCTCTTCCTCCCTCTAGAAGTCATCCAAAAACATTTAACTTGACAACTTAGTTACAAACCTTAGTCAACGAATTTAATAGTCATGAGCTAGGTAGGAGATGTGAATAAATAAATATACATTTATGAAACATCTATGAATTCTCACGGGCACACAAATGTATGATTTTCCCAAGCACACAAACGTATTACCCTTATATTTTAGGTTTTAGATCAACTCATATTATAAGCAGAGATGTCAATGAGAGTGTGACGAGGCAGGGGTAGGGGTTGGGTAGCCTTCTCCATCCTAACTCTACCTCATCAGTCGTTCTCTATTTAATAAGCACGAGGTAAGGATGAAGAATTTCTATGAGGATCCGATTACACATGGGTTTTCGACTCTTCCTTTAGGCCTGAATATGTGTAAAACTTCTCATGTCTGGTTTGAGGCTAAGGGTATGCACAATTCGATTCGATCAGTTAGTATGTTATATATTTAATCGGACAAAATTCATCAGTTGTCTATGGTATTGAACCGCGTCAAACTGGTGATGGTATAAGAATCAAACTAAACAAAACTGAAATAGTCATTTCAGTTGGTTTGATTTGATTTATCTAGGGTTTTGATATTGTGCGTGTGTATTATATAAATATGTATGTACATGTAAATATTAAATTATTAAAAATATGGATTTTTTTCTCATTTTATTCAGGGTTTTTATATTGTGGGTATGTATTAAATTATTAAAAATATGTATTTTGTTAGTTATAATCGAGTCAGATTGATTACTTTTTTAGGAAAAAATAGCCGAATTGAATTTGTTGTTTTTAAATTATTCGAACCAAACTGGTGGATTTGACATGTTCGATTCAGTTTGGCTCGGTCGGTTCAACTAATTTTGCACATCCCTAAGAGGCGCTGCCAGAGGCAAAGAAGAGACATTGGATGGAGAAAGAATATTAGCAGTAGAAGCAACGGAGATGATTTGTGAGAAATAATACAAAAATTATCTTTTGTGACGACTAATTTATCATTTAAAAAAATTATAGTAAGGTTGCGACATAGAGTTGATAGTTTTAATATAATACAAATATGTTGAAAATATATATACAAATATATGGGGCGTGGACCGGGTAATGGAGTGGGGCGTCCCCGCCCTAATACCAGTGTGAGTTTATTTACAATTACTTCGTACCGGTTATGTCACCCATTTATTCACAAAAACTCCAATTTATTAGGTGTGAGCCCCCACTGATTCGAGGACCCACATGTAATTTTGAAAATCTCTAGAGACGGGTGTTTAAATATTGAGGTCGTATAACTCATACCTAAAATCTAACTCATAAGTTCAAAGTTTCACCGAACTCATATTTTTTTAGCTCAATATATATTTTGAGCTAATGTAAGATTACTTCCTAAACAATAAGTAATCCCATGCATAACTTCTTTAGTACACAACAATGTTCTCTTTTATCCTACACCGTAACACCGTAATGTTTTCATTCATCTGATGATTAGACAATTTACTCTCTACAAAAACGAGAGATTAGAAAAAGCTAATAACGATAAAGATGAAAATAACCAAACAAATAAAGTTACTACGAAAAAAAAGAAAACAAATTACGAGAACTTCTCTCCCTCTCCCCTCCTTCTCTGTTCTGACTTTCTTTTCCTACGCTCATCCCTCTGTTTTCCCTTTATCTTTCCTTCTCTCTCGTCTCTTTTCCTTCCCTTTTGTTTTGTTTCTCCCCTGTCTTTTGGGTCTGTCCTCTGCGTTTCTAAGCAGAGTTCTTCCAATTTAGAAGATTTTGTGTCCTAATGGTTGTGTAGACTCTGGTCCACCAGATCTCTAATCCTTGGTGATTTTCCTCTTTTCAGATGTGACTTTTGTGAAAACTTTCAGGACATGTTTTGCCTGAATCACGATCGGGTTTTCCAGATCTGTTTGAGGTCATCTTGCTCTTCATGCATATATGTTTTTGCAGTACTAGTCGGCCGAGCTAAGAGTGTATATTGGAGGACCTGAGAAACAAACCGATTGTACTCTATATCTGTGTGTTGTTAATGCACACAATTTCTTTTCTAAACTTAAGTATGTTTTCACTGATTTTTATGATCACGTATTTATATTTAGATCTGATAATTTGATTCAGATTTTGGTGATATTTGTATCTTATCATTATTTTTGAAATATAATGTTTATCTTAAAAAAACAAAAGAGGAGAATTTCTAAGGAGGTTGACTTGGAGTTGTAAAATCGAATCTTTGAATTCTTATGTAAAACAAAATAATTAATAATAAAGAAGGGAAACCGTGTCATTAGTGTATGAATTTCCGCGTGCTTTCCCTTTATTGCTTTATATATTGTACTCTGAACAAAATAATTCAGCCTCAGTTCACCTTCTACTGAATCGCCATTAACCAATATGGGTGCCATTGAGCTAAATATGTTCGAAAGAACCCTCCTCTATCTGTCTCTCCCAATTCTTCTACCCGTACTCGGCACGCTCTTTGTTGGAGCGATGGCAGTTAATCAAATCCAAAAATTAACAGACGGAGCTAAAGACATGCTGTCTGGTTCTTCGACGTTGTCGGACAGAAGAATCGAACGCGATCAAGTCCAAGACTATGTTACTGTATCAAACAGTTACCACAGTTTGTATAGGTACGCAACAGACGGCGATAATAATCTATTTATAGGGGCAGTGTTCCTTCGTCATCCCGATGATGATGAGAATGAACGCATTCGAATTCTCTCACAAGTCAGTCAGCAGAAGAACACATTCTTACACTTGGCAGCTAGCCATGGGAATTCAGATCTAGCACTGGACATTTTATCAGTCCATCCCAAGCTTCTGTTGGAGCAGAACAATCATGGGGATACTGCTCTTCATGTTGCCGCAAAGGAAGGGAATTCATTTCTGGTTGATAAGTTTGGTCATGTGACTGTAGATATTGAGAATGGGAATGGGATTCCGTTGTTGCAGAGGATAAAGAACAATGATGGGAATACAGCTTTACATGAGGCTTTGATCAATTCCCATGAATATGTGGCAGAGATATTGATCAGAGCAGATCATATGGTTTGCTATATTGCTAATAAGGAAGACAAATCGCCTTTATATCTGGCAGCTGAGCAAGGCTATGTCAAGCTTGTGAAGCTTATCAAGGAAAAAGCAGATGAGATTAACATGATTAGCCCCGTCTGTGAAGGCAAATCCCCCGTTTACGCCGCGATTTTAAGCCAAAACAGAGGTATTCCAAAATTTTCCTCTGTTATAATGTTTGCATTTTGTTGGAATGTTATTCACCGTTAGAATGTTTTGTTCCACGTTGTATGGATTTCGTTCTTCATCTTTAGTACGTAAGTTTTAAAGAGTAGAACAGTATTGAAACTGGTATTATAGTTTTCTGGGTCTGTGTTTTTGTACCTCTTAGTTCGACTAGATCTGTGTGCCGCGTAGTTCAGCCTGTGTTTGATATGCTGCACAGCGTAGTTCAGCCTGTGGTTGATATGCTGCACAGTCAGCTATCGTGTATTGTGGTCGAGGAAGTTGTGTTAGAATGTGGTAACTCTGAGATTTTTAACTCATTTATTCATAATATTGTAGATGATAGACTAATTAAGATGTTGTGACAGAGATCCTTGGGATATTATTGTCAATGGGAGCTACCGGGACGAAGCCAAACGACAGAAAGGGAAGGACGCCTCTCCATTGTGCAGCATCAAGAGGTTATATTGAAGGAATTCGCATCCTCTTAGACCTTAGTACTGAAGATACTTATCAGCCAGATAATGGTGGTGTCTTCCCTATTCATACTGCAGCTAGCAAAAGTTATGTCAACATAATTAAGGAGTTCGTCCGGCGGTGTCCCGACTCGAAAGAATTGCTGAATGGAAGTGATCAAAATATACTTCATGTAGCGGCAAAGTGTGGCAGAAACAATGCTGTCAAATACATGCTTAAGAACCGTGAGCTGCGGAAGCTTATTAATCAGAGGGATCATAATGGAGAGACGCCTTTGCATCTAGCTGCTAAAAATCGGCATCCGACAGTTGTTAGTACTTTGACGTGGAACAAAACAACCAAGCTAAACATAGCGAATAATGAAGGCTTTACCGCTATAGATCTCGTCGAGGGCAATATGGAACACTATGCTTCATTCCATGGGGTAATCTCAACATCCTTTCTTACTTGGATGAGTAGTACTGAATTAGCTAAACAATCATCTAATGGCATTGTTCTTTCATTTATAACTCAGCGGCTAACATGGCTAGCGTTAACATCAGCTGGAGCTCAACGAGCCGAGCATTTGCACGTCTTACTACGAAAAAAGGAGCAGAATAATCAAACTCATATTCAATTGCCCGCAGGACTACAATTACCAAGTGGGCACGATCAATTGCTTAGCGCGCTCTCAAGTGCATCTCAGGTTCCAACCTCAGACAACTTCAAGGACCGGGTGAACACTCTGTTGGTGGTGGCGACGCTCGTAGCAACAGTGACATTTGCAGCTGGATTCACAATGCCTGGCGGCTACAACAACTCTGAGCCTAACACAGGCATGGCTACAATGCTAACAAGTTATGCATTCCAAGCCTTTGTGATATGTGACACAATTGCAATGTACACCTCAATAATTGTTGCGGTCACACTGATATGGGCTCAATTGGGTGATCTCAATTTGGTATCTTCAGCACTTCGTTTGGCATTGCCATTGCTGGGGTTGGCTTTAACCATGATGTCATTGGCATTCACGGCTGGTGTTTATTTGGTAGTGAGTCACCTTAGATGGCTTGCTATTCTTGTGTTTGCCATGGGGATGGTTTTCCTTGTCAGTGTCTTGGTGCTTTTTACCCCACTCTTCTTCCCAAGTAGCTCTAGTGTTAAAATTATACGATACATCACATACTATCCTTTCCGTTTGGCAGTTTTAGCTTCTGGAAATTATGAGAAAGATCTAGAAGAGTAGAATATATAATATTGTTGATGGTTGTATTTCATTAATTTAGTTCAATGAATTTAGAGTTGAAGACTAGGCCTCCCCTTACTAGGAAGTGACAGACTTATATATATCTATTAAGCAAATTGTAGTTGTATATTAGAAGATATAATATTTGTATTCTTACTAATTATCATTTGATGAAGACTACACGTGAAATTTATAGTAGTTTGAACATATCTTCACTTGTCAATTGCCTATAAATTAATGTTGCATTGACTTTTTCTGCAATATATTTTTGGTACCTTACAAATTCAACTACAGCGTAAAATTGTCATTGTTTTTGGGTTATTGAAAAAAAATACGAATTAGTTTTTAGTTTTTAATTATAACATTGATCTATTACTAACATGATACTAATACTGATATTAAAAATGATCTACTCATTCTGGTCTTGCTGCATCCTAACGAGACGTTGACTAATTAATGAGACGAGGTTGTCATGTCCTAAAATAAAATCTGGTCTTGATCTTATTTCGTGAGAACTAAGGACAAACAATTAGTGTTGCAATGATTGATACTTTTAAATGTTGTTATTCCAACACTGTACCAAAGTTGGTATTTTAAAAATTTAATTACTTTTTAAAACTTAATATATGTAGAAAATCAAATTCAATAATGGATACCTTTATGCGGATTCACAAGTAGGATTGAGAGACGGCATGCGAGACTAACATTTGATACATAAGTGATGAGCCAAGAGTGTGAATAATGACACCTAATCAAAGAATGACGCAACTCAATTATTATATTATCACCAACAATAATCGAATTATGTCTACGCTTTAGTCAGTAGGTAAAGATTTCTAATATTCTCTGAAATACTGATAGTTCAGTATCGTTCCACACAATTTTTTAATATGTGCATTTTTTATGAAATAGATGATAAGCTAAATAAATTATACACATAAAAATTATGTGAATGAGTAATTAGCTATTGGTAATAGAGTACTACTCTATCCAGATTATGTGAAAATTTTCCGCAGCTAAATCAGATACCACATTCCAACTTTTGGAAAGCAAGTACCCCGCGTTCCATGCCCAAAAAATCAATGACGAGTGAGGCAATTCTAGAGCTCAAAAGAAACTCAACCAACTGGGATAAAGTGGTCGAAGGCATAGTGAAGCTAGAGAAGAAGATATTCCCAAAACACGAGTCACTCGCTAGATTCTTTGAGGAAGAATTGAGGAAAAAGAATTGTGGCTTGCTTTACTTGGAATCTGATATTGGTGATGTCATTGGCTATGTCATGTATTCTTGGCCTTCTTCCCTTTTCGCTTCCATCACAAAGCTCGCAGGTTTTTAACCTCTCAATCCCCCTTCTCTTTTTAGGTGATGTCAGTTCATTTATGCTCACAACCTGTTCGATGAAATGTCAATGAAAGAGAGAACTCTCTATCTTTATCCCTTTTGCCTTTTTCTTTTGCGGGTATTTGTTGATTGAGTACTGCTGCTTTTTCTTGTGGGTGAAACTCAGTGAAGGAAACTTGTAGAAGACAAGGTCATGGAGAGGCACTGCTAAAAGCAGCAATAGAAAATTGCAAAACCAGAAAGGTACAACGCGTATGTCTTCATGTTGATCCACTCAGGACTGCTGCTGTGTATCTTTACAAGAAACTTGGTTTCCAAGTTGATAGCTTGATAGAAGGATACTACTCCACTGATCGAAGTGCCTACAGGATGTACTTAGATTTTGATACTGTTTAAAAATCGATAAGCTATTAATTCGCTGTCAATGTATTAAACTAGCAAGCATTTGACAACAACCTGGTTTATAACTTTATATGCTTCCATGTTTTCTCGTTAATAAAAGTCTCATTTAATATAGTTACTCCAACTGTGTGTGTTCCGAATTTTTATTTTTTGTTTATTTCTGATAATATTCATAATATGATTGTTTTTTTGTGTTTTTTTGTTTGAATTGGGTTAAATGATGATAGTATTATGGAGGTGTCAGTTTAGTCGAAATATTTTAGTATACCAATTAATTTCTATCACCAACAATTTTTTTTATAAAAATAAAATCTCTCATTTATAGGAAAAGAATGGTCAAAGTCTACATTATAATCTATTGTGCGTGAAGAAAATATTGAATTGGTAATATTTTAAATACACGGTTAGATTTGTTTAATTGGACAGTTTGATTTGATTTTTTAACCCAACCAATTGAATCGGTTGTCTGATCCAGTGACTCTTATTAGACTCATTATGTTTACAAACTAATCTCATCCAAACCAAATTGTTAGTTAGGGTTGGTTGATCAGTAGTTTACCTTGTATTTCAAGTTAATAATAGGGAAAAAAATTTCTTAGTAAAATGTGTTATATAACTAAGTTAATAAATAGATAATCCACTAGATGGAGTAAGATTGAAGATTACGTGCATGAAAGTGAGATAATTTCGGTTCTTGTTCGTTTAGTTTGATTTACAACAAAAATAAATCCAAATTGAACCAATTTAATTAGCTTTAAAAAAATCATATCAAACCAAAAAAAGGTTAACATTTAAAACGCGTTATAAAACAATTATTTATATAGGCTTTGATGTACTAATCATTCTAACGTTTCTATTTATAAAACATTTTTTTTTGTTTTGTCAATCCTAAACGTTGAACCAATTTAACAAGAAACAATATAGAAGAAAAGTAGAACAAAACTAGAACCAGCCAATTGGCGCTAAACAAACCCGCAAAGTTTGCACCGAATCGTGGATGAAATTAGTTCTGTTGACTTTGGTAACGTTAAAGTCATCGAAACCATCCCCACGAGTCAAAATTGCATTGAGTCTGGGGCATTGTGCCCTAGTTTCTACTAGGGTTCCCTGCAAAATTAATTTTCTCCTCCGAACTTCCACTAATTTTGTTTAAATTATTCGTCAGTTTCGAAAACGGGCCAAAATGGTGAGAATGGTTAGGAGCTGCATACAATCTATCTTGAAGTTGGTGAATTCAGGAATTGGGATGGTTGGGATCGCCATGATTTTGTACGGAGTGTGGTTGATGAGGGTTTGGCAAAGGCGAATGGGTCAACTTCCCTTTGGAGGATCTGATAACGAAGCTCCATGGTAAATTTTTTGGGTGTTTTTATGCTGATTGGTTATGTGGATACTTCATTTCGGCGGTCCATTTGATTACTAATTGTTGAAAGATGATTTTTTTTCTTTGTTGGATTTGAATACTATGTTGTGTGAGAACTGGAGGAAGAGGAAAGGAACCCAATAATCGTCAGTTTCTAATTAATTGATTTCGAGGTTGCTGATATATTTAGTTTAAACAAATCATAAGGACTGTCCTTTTATTGGGGAAAATTGTTTATTTATTTCCTTTTTGAGAATTTCTAATATCTGAAAACATGTTTAGTACTAGTATATGCTTATTTTAAGTATTCCTATTGTGAAAAAAATTGGGAGTAAATTTTTTTTTAGATTAGTATCGGTCTCCGGAGCGTAGTTCCACAAGTGCACCACGGTTAAATTAAAGGATAAATCTTCAGGTCGATGACCACGAGATAACATGACCCCTGATTCAAACCTGCCATCTAGGGGGAGCAAACTCCTAAGTCTATGGTGACCATTTGCGCTACACCTCGTGGTTATTTGTGAGTAATTTTCAAAAGACAGGGGAACTCAAAATATGTGTTGGTCATTCTAAAATCTTTAAAACAAAAACATTAAAGCAAATAATAGGGCTAAGTATTTGGTTTTCGGCCATTGAGTATATTAGACTAGTATTGTTGGCCAATTTTCCTTTGCAACAATGGAGTTTTGCGGTCAAACAAATTTAAGTTGCTTCTCTTTTGCGTATTTAATTTTACATTTGCCTCTCTTTAGTTGATACAATCCTCAGTTTACAAACTTGGGACTTGAGAAAAGGGACAATCACATTTGAATAACTTTGCTATGATTGATGGCTTGGCATAAATGAAATAGAAGCCCTATGAATTGACTAGGTGCTCAATTTCACTAGTTCAAATTTAGATTCTGGGTAAACGGAACAACTTTTTTTCGGCCGTGGGGACGTGGGTTCGTGCATAGCCGGATAGCTTTCTTTTAAGTCCTTTAAATATGTTTTGACGATTTTTATAGATTATTCAGAGCAAAATTTACCTTTATTTTTTCACTCAAGAAAGGGGAAAGTAACACATTGCAGACGGAATTATTGACTATATTTTTCAAGTAGGATTTATGGAAAATAATGGAGGACCGTAATACATTTGTTACTGTTTCTGAAATCTAAAGTAATAACATATTTCAGGTTCATTTACACGTTCCTTGGCCTCGGGGTCATTTTGTGCGTGATCACATTCTCAGGTCACATTGCTGCAGAAAGCTCCAATGGTTGTTGCCTTTATTTGGTATCCTTTTCCTTAATCGAATTAATAGTGTCAATGCTCCCTCTCAAAACCGTATTTTGGAGTACATGGCTTAGTTTTCAATAGAAGTTTTCCATTTCTGATGTGTATCCTACCCCACTCAAATAGATTACATGACATAGGAGTTTCTGCCTTAATTGGACTCAGTACATGGTGTTTGTCTTTTTGCTTCTTATGGTGGAGGCTGGAGTGACTGCTGATGTATTTCTTAATCGGGATTGGGAGAAGGTATATTATTACACACATAAGTTCCCCTTTTAGTTGTCTGCCTTCTAATGGCTTACAATATACTCCCCAATCTATATTCTATCAACTCTGTTATGCTGATTTGTTTACACTTGTACCAGGACTTTCCAGAGGATCCAACTGGGAGTTTTGATCAGTTCAAAGATTTCATCAGATCAAACTTCAAAATCTGCAAATGGATAGGCCTTTCAATTGTGTCCATACAGGTATCCTCTGGATCTCTTTCTCCCTTGATAAGTTGGTTTTCTTCCTTGCATCTTTGAGCCAAAAAGAAATTAGCTGGAGCATTAAGCAATAAGCATAGTGGTACATATTTCTCAGAGTTAAGATAGTGGTACAAAATGAATTTCTACATTTTTCATAGTGGTACAAGTACAAAATGAAATGGCATATAAAAAGCCTTAGATATGAAAATATTATCATTTTTTTCTGAAAGGATGAGTGTTAGTGGTACATTTTCTCAGAGTTAAGATAAAAGGAATCTGTGAGGAATGAACAGGCTTAATTTTACCTTAAAATTATGCTCGTTTACTTCAGGGACTGTCTCTATTATTGGCAATGATTCTGAAAGCGCTTGGGCCGGCTCAATATTATGATAGTGAGGATGAGTATGCATCCGAGAGGGTTCCCCTTGTTAGGAGTGTTGTTCACCCACCTCAATACGTTGTCGGCGACCCTGTCTATGGAGCTAGAAATGAGGGTTGGAGTATAGGGATCGCTGACAAGGTATTATGATATATCTAAATTCTAATGCATCACATTGTAGGACCTAATATAATGCAGGAAATTAAAAATATTATTGTTCTTTTGCTAGTCTCCTTCCCTTAGATTCATCGCTCTTTGTTGCTCATGACAAGCCAATCGTTCGGATTCTTTCTTTTATCTTTCTTGGGATTTTTCATAATTATTCTTCATTTTTATCTCTTTACTTTTTGTCAGTTTTTCCCTTGTTGCTCAGGAGTAATTTTTTTTTTCTTTTTCTGTTTTAGATAGTGTTCTTGTCTGTCTTGCTTGGAGTCTTTGGACTTGAAGACTTTGGACTACGGAAACTAAAGAGGAAAGACAAATGAGAGAAAAAGTAAAGAGATTAAGAAGGAAATGATAAAGTGAAAGTTTAACTCTAATTATCTTAACGCTAATCTCCTCTCCATATTTCTATAGAACCAAACAATGGAAATACACAATTTCCTACAATTTCTTCTTTTTCCCTTATGGTTTATCAATATCCAAACATATCTTAAAAACTACAAAAGAAAAGGAAAATAATTATAGGGAATTTCATTTCATCTTTCTGTTTCAACCTAAAATGGAGAGACAATTTCGTTTTCAAGATCCAAATATAGCATTTTATACTATTTACGATACTCCTCACTTCACTCTTGAAGTTTGTATGCCGAGTCCAATCTATTCCACAACTTTTTGCCTAAAAACATATGAAATATGGAAGTTTTGGTTATGTATTATTGCCTTCCGTTGATCTAATCTTTTTTCTTGTGGGAGTCTGAAATTAAATTCAAATTTTCAGTTCATATTAACTGTTTCACCAGGTGCATACTAAGACATACGTTTAATTTTATGTCTATTTGCTTGGGATAGACGAACAGGTGAGAAGATTTACGCCACATTTCGATGGATTAGATGTGCAGAGGCAGAGAGGAAGTCCTTGTTATATAATATGGCCGTCTGTTTACCCATCTTAGCAGGCTGAAGATGTAAAGATCCATCTGAAACACTCAACAGGATCGTTGGTGGGAACATCTTGTCAAAGTAGCAAGAAAAAAATATCTGTTGTAATAAAAAATAATAATTTACTTGAAAAAAACGAATAGGCCTGCTTTTAATTTATTTCCACTAGCCTGTCAAAGGCTGCTGCTGCTGGTTCTTTCCCATTAGCATGAGATTATTTAGAAAAAAGAAATATTTTATAATATCAATCAATAAATAGTTAAAACATCATATTATCACTTAAAATTTTATTAATTATTTATCAGTGTAAAATTATTATTATATTTACAAGTAAAACAATTGTGGGGACCATAATGTCTAATATTCAGACATTATTTTCAAGAATTTTATAAAGTTCTAAAACATAGTCAAAGAACACCTTCTTTTTTTGGGTAAAGCTCGCCCAAGTTCTCCTTTATTGCTCCAAGGAGTCGTCTTTAAGCTTATTATTAAAAGCATTTATTAGTTTTTTAACTTGGCAAATTTCAGCATTAAAAAAGGGTTACAATCAAGATTAAGAATGGCCCACATTTGCACAATTTGTGATTGAAAACTTCATGGGGATGAGCGTTTAGCACGATTCTCATAGCACTCCTATTTAAATAGAATAGAACCAAGTATATGGCCATGGAAGATACTGATTGTCATTTAGTGACCATAACACATGCTCTAATTCGGAAATATGATCGAAGATTATATCATAGTGGTACCTCGAGACGATCATACTTCTAATACCGGTATTGGGATAGTATCGGATTATTTATTTATGCTTATCTATAATGAAGAGCATCTTCAGAAACCGTAGGGCATTGGATCAATCTCATGTAATCCAGAACTTGGAGAGGCACAAACAAACTCTAATCACTGTGATTAAATATTATTATAACAATGATCATTGCTTAGTCTACTAATTAAGTTACACCACACCATCAGTGGAAAAAATGTGATTGGAAAAATGTCATAGATAAGTCACTTTTATAATAGTAAGTTAGAAATTGGCCTAAGAGAAATTAAAGTAAGTAAATGATCATTTTTTAGTTAATTTAGTTGTAAGCTTTTATTATTTATTTACAATGTTCTTATCTCATGTTTTTTTTTAATTTAGGGATTAATATCAAAAAATCAAATATTTGAAATTAATTTTAAAATATAAAATCATCAGTGATTCCTATAACTACTCCTAAATTTATGAAATATTTAAAAGATGATTTTTAAATAGATAATTAAATAAATGAAATATCTATAAAAATATCAAATATTCTTTTTAAACGTCATATTTTAACTGTGATCTATAAATTACACGACTAAATTAATTTGATAAAAAAAGATCACATACTAATTTTTAAAACGTATCTTAACTATTACTTTTTAATAAGTAATTTAGAGCCACATACATAATTGAAAAAAAATATTAAAGAATATGTAAAAGAAAAACTAGGTACAAAAATTGGGAGAGAATTTGGAAAAAAAAATTGAATTAAAATCACAAACAAATTTTTTTCTAAAATCTTTAAAATCGAGGCATATCAACAAATTCTACCCTTAAATAAAATAAATTGATAATAAATAAGATAAGAACATTTTAGACAACTAATATTTTTTTAAATCACACAAACTAGAAAATAATTATTTATTTACTACTATATTTTTAAGCTATTTTCTAACTTGAAAATAATCTATATGCTAGAATTTTTGTTTACATGCGGAAGTGAGAACTAATTAAATGTAATGAATCAACGTAGGCCCCATAAGAATAATAAATTAAACGATTATTAATAATACTAGGCAGAAGTTTGCCCCACTGGGTCACGTACAAGCATATGTAATTCATGCTTTTAGCCCGCAATCTTCTCAATCTCAGCTTCTTTGCCCAGCACCTTACTCTTTTAGGATTAAAAAGATACAACTTTTATAGTGAAAATGAAAAGAGGAAACGAGAAAAAAGAGAAGAAACTGGAGAATGTATATATCTCAACTGATAGGTCAACAAAGTTGGCTAATGGGGTTAGGGATACAAATTTCAACAATTTTAATTTTTAACTACTTATTGATTTATTTGTTTGGCACCGATTTTTCTAAAAAAATTCCTCAACATTTATTGTAGTTTGTCTAAATAACAATTACACTCTTTTTAGTTTAAAAATTACAAATTACAAATAAGTCTATTATGTTATAAACATGTTAGTTTAGACGTGAAAATATAATATTATTTTGATAATCAATCTACTCAACCATTTTTGTATATGACTGGAAACATAAGCTAACCCTAATTTTTTCAGATTTATGTGATTCTAGGTCGAATATTAAAATAAATTAGTTTTAAAGCTTTCAAAATTGAGAATTAAACGCTGAGTAATTTTGATATTATGTGTTAGTTAAGCGATGTTAGCTTCACATTTAATGGTTATGAGTTTCTTTTGTAGTGAAACCTAACATGAACGAAGGTTTGTGTTAGTTTTCAATTAGATGAATGTGACATTTAAACAAACTACAATAGGTGTGAGAAGAATTTATTTTGTTATAATATTTATCCAAACTTGTGTTGGACTAATCCTACAATTCCTTTGTGTATAGCTCATATAAGTTGCACTCCAAAGCCTTTCACAAAGACCTGACACAATATGGCGAACCTTAAATGAGTAAAACCAAACTCAAGGAATCAGATTCTCGTGAAAGTCATTGATAATCATTAGAACAATTAGATCGTTATTCAACCTTAAGATAAAGAGACGTCCACTTACCTAATTTTGGATCCCTCCCCAACGTCAATCAATGAAATGAAATAAGCACTTCTAGTAGAACAATGATATTGATGTTTAGAGCACGTATTCGATCGTGAATGATCCTGCTCCATTTGCTATCATTGCATTGATGAATCAATCCACTCAGATGATACCAATGCTAGTCATTCTCCTTTTCAGAAGTTTTATTATCATATTTCTAAGAACAATCATTCTGATATCATTTCTTATTAGACCAAAGCTGATTAGGTGAATTCTGAATGACTATGTGTGCAGTTCAAACTAGTGTTATTGCCAACATATGGAGAGCAAACCTGTAATTTAACCATTTGATCTATAACTCATGGTTTGTATGACATAAGTTACTTTTATGTGTAACTTACATTTTCGAGATAGATCTTTCATTAATGGGAAATAAAAAATAAACAAGGTAATTATATTTGTACTCTTGTTAATTATCATCATACTTATTATATGAGGAGCAAATTGTAAATTTCAGTTATTTAATACTCAATGATGCTAAAATTATTTCTCTAATTTGGTTAATTTGTTGTTACTTTATATACAGCAACGGCGGGAGTGCCCGCTCCTCTTCCTTTTGACCGTTTCCCCTTTCCCAACCCCATGTGCTCGATACAAAACAAGACTAACGGTAGAAGAGACTTTTTTTAATGACGCAAATACCCTCCTGCATTGTCCTAACAGAAACACGTACGGCCATGCGAAATTAACGCCTCAACCGCCGGTGGGCCCCAGTAACCACAGTGGCATTCCGTAAATAACATAAAAGTAACGGCCAGTATCGTCATAGACTAAAATATATATGTGCATAGAGGCTACTGAGAAGAAAACGCCTCAAGCTTCTGAGCTCTCTGAAGCTTTCTTTCGTTAACAAAAAAACTGTCGGCAAAGCGCTCTCTTAGTCCTCTAACCTCTGCCGCATTCTTTTCTTTTGTTTTCTAGAATTTTTCTTGGGTTTTGTGTTGGTCGGAATTTGGCATTGTGGGTTGAGCAAAGTGGTGACGCCGCCTGCACTTACTGCCTACACAATGCAGCTCCTCTCCGGCTTTGGTTCTTGGGTATTTGGGTTTTGGTTTTCTGTGGCGGTGGTTGTCAACTGTTTGGTTGTGTCGGCTCAGCTCCAACATGCCGCGACGGACCTGCATTGGTACCCAGCCACGGCCACCTGGTACGGCAGCCCCGAAGGCGACGGTAGTGACGGTAAGTTAGTCCCACCACCCCACGGCAACAAAATATTTGTTACTTTACCAATTTTTTACGATAATGCTTTTTTTAGTGAGTTCCTTTTTTATCCATGGGTTTTGGAGGTTGTTTTTAGTTGATTTTTAACTCGGTGAGTCGACTCAGAGAGCTTCTCTCTGTGAAACTAAGACGAACATGTTCAAAATGATACATCACCACTAACGTGAAATTGATTCTTGAGAGACGTCATTTATGTGAAATTGATACATCACCACTAATATCTAGCTAGAAAAACGCGTATGAAGTGTCATTTCACAAATAGATTTAGTTTAAAACTTATTGAAATGTAGCACTAGTCCTTTAAATTTTCATAATCAATTAAATTTGAGGTTGCTTGAGCAACTAGCTCCCCATCAATTAAATTTGAGGTTGCTTGAGCAACTAGCTCCCCTGAATTCCTGTTTAGCAAACTTTTGCTAAAGGAACTTCCTTTTACCCAAAAGAACAAAGCAAGAAAAGAAATCAGCCTCAACTTGTCTTTTCTCAAAGCATTTACTTGAAAAACATAGATAAAAGACTTTTCATGTAGATGTAAATAACAATCCTTTATTGCATAAAAAATGGTACTGTTTCTGCATGAAATTAATGAATCTATGACTTTTAATAGGTGGGGCATGTGGGTACGGTGACTTAGTCGATGTAAAGCCATTCAGGGCCAGAGTGGGTGCAGTAAGCCCAATACTATTCAGAAATGGTGAAGGGTGTGGCGCATGCTACAAGGTGAAGTGTCTAGACAAAAGCATATGCTCTAGGCGAGCCGTGACAATAATTGTCATGGACGAATGCCCTGGTGGCTACTGTGCCAATGGAAACACTCACTTTGACCTCAGTGGTGCTGCCTTTGGTCGCATGGCTATAGCTGGTGAAGCAGGACAGCTCAGAAACAGAGGTGAACTCTCAGTCCTTTACAGAAGGTAAACAGTTGCACTGTCATTTTCTTTTATTTTAACTTTGTTTCTATTTACTGAACGGTCTCTGTTCTGTCTCTTCCATTTTGTCTCTTTGTGATTTTATTTTCTTCTTTAACTATATAGAGCTTGGAAGAAATACTGTAAACGCCTAGTTTTTTGACTTATATGCACCTTCTTATGTTGATTATTGGTTTTCCGGCTAATCCTTTTCATACTTTTTTTTTCATTGAATAAACAACTTTTAGTAGAAAATTTATGAATTTTGGCCTTAGTGTTTGAGCTTCTGTGAAAGATTAGTGTTTTTTCCAAAAAGTATATTGTATAATAAGGTTAATTTTAAGTTTAATTATTGAATTAATATTATAGGACGGCCTGCAAATATCCCGGCAGGCACATTGCGTTCCATGTCAATGAAGGTTCAACAGATTATTGGCTATCACTATTGGTTGAGTTTGAGGATGGAGATGGAGATATTGGATCAATGCACATAAGAGAAGTATGCTTATTTCTCCATTTCTTTAGTTTGATAATTAGGAACTTATTTTGCTTTCCTTTTTTACCTTCAATAAAACAATAATTATTGTGGGTTAACAAAAGGAAAAAGAAGAAAGAAAGGAAGCACTTCAAGTTTCAAGCTTTAAACAAAGTGACTGACTTTATATATAGTAACGGAAGACTTTTTCATCTTTGAACTGAAATGTCTTCAAAAGTGATTCCACAATCCGTGATTTCTGAATTTCATTAGAAAAACGGTTCCCATGTCTTAAATCTCAATAGTCAATACTATAAACTCTGTTTTTGTGTCTGTTTCTTTGTTTTTCTGTATGAATATGTTATTACATGTGGCTCTTAATTGTACCAATATAAAAATATGCTGAAAAAGCACTTTAATTTAATCCTTTTGTCTCAGAGCATGTGACTAAAAGAATCACTTTTTAAAAGTTAGATTCTGATTAGATTACTTAAAATACTTCATAGTCCCATCCTTTTGATCCCAACGTCAAATTTTAAGTAGCTACTCTTGTTTTCCATCTATGGTAAAGGACCTTTACCATACACGTGAGAGAAAAATTATAAATTTTCTTCTCTTTCAAATGGACTGGTATATGTCCATACACAGTTAAATTTTACTAGTTTTTGTTCGAGAAGTTCTATTATACCTATCTGTGTCCTATGTGGATTGATCCAATAACCCGGAACCGTATATGACCCGTTTCTCTCTATTTTAGTTGAAATAGGCTCACTACTCTTAGAACTCTAGTTTTATTCTATTGTTTCTCTCGTTAATAGTACTGTAGGTTTGTCTTGACTCGATTTATTGTTTTTAATAATGGGCAGGGTGGATCTACTGAGTGGTTAGAGATGAATCATGTATGGGGTGCAACTTGGTGCAGAAATGGAGGTCCCTTAAAAGGTCCATTCTCAGTGAAGTTAACAACATTATCAACTGCAAGAACTCTCTCTGCCACAGATGTAATTCCAAAAAGTTGGTCTCCCAAAGCTACATATACCTCTCGCCTAAGTTTTCTCTCTTAAAAGTAGAAACCAAAGGAAGGAAGAGATAAAAGCATTTCTCCATAAACACTATGCCCAAAGAAGCTCTTATGGAAAAGTAGCCATTGGTGTGGCAAGAACATGCAGTCCAAACCAATGCCTGCTTTGCTGTTCGTCTTTTACTCTGTGTAATCTGTTACGTGCCTAGTTTTCTATGGTCTTGTTTGTGAGATTGTCTTTAGATGTAGCCCTCTCCAAAGAGGAGAGAGAGCGTTTAATATTATAGTGATTAGTCTGCTTGTGAACCATCTTAAATGAATTTCTACCGTTGAATCAAACTGTGTTGTCAATTTGAAGACAAAAGCCTTGACTGTTGGATCTTTGTCAGTGGTTTCTGCAATGCTGCAGTTAAATAGCCACTGAATAATATTGCAATTACTGTTGTCTCCAGTTTGGACCGCGTGTCCCTCTAGAGCATTCATATTTCTTTACATTACTAACAATACAATATTTCTATGGGACTCCATAATGTGAAAACAATACTAATAATATCTGAAAGAATTACCGATTCAGTAAAAAGAATCAATAAATTTTTGGTGAATTCTTTCTTATTTTACCTTTCCTTCTCCTAGTTGATATGGTGAGAATACTTGTGAAAGGTCATTTCTTCGATATCACAAGATCCACCATTGAATCACCACACTGGTATTATAATATTTTCCATTATTTAGATTATCCACAAGACTAAAATCATTGAAAATAATGATATCATTCAATAAAACATGTAGAAGAGAAGACGAAACCAGTATCCCCTTCACTGCCTTCTTGTTCCAGAAGGTTACTAATAGTCACGGCTACGTAACATGTGTTACCGAGTGGAAGTGTTAACAAAAGTTTAGTTTAATTTAGGAAAGTTACCTAAGGAATATTAGGAGGAAATCTCTTCCTAACTCTTCGGCTGTCCTTCCTTATTCTCTGTAAATAAATAACTAACAGAGAATGGATAAATTCAAAACGATGATTGTAAGATCATAACAGAAGGGGGAATTAAATCATCAATTAGTAGCGGATGGCTCGGTTTCAATAACTCGTTCACCATCAGCTGTAGCCGGAGTCTCTGATATGGGTTGGTCGGTAACACCATTAGCATTAGTATTAGCATTAGCATCTTTTGCAGGGGAAGTAGATGTGTTATCAGGTACATCTGCTGCTTTAGTTGGTGTAATAGCTTTCCCATTCTCGGCTTCCTTTCCGTCCTTGGCATCCTTTCCATCTTTGGCAGGTGGGGGAGGAGGAGGTATCATATGTGGGGGAGGACTCTGTTTCAGCTTAAGGAGAATATGCCTCATTCTTAAAAGATCAGTTGGTTTCCCAGGTTTGGGGCCTTGAATGACCACAACCGAAGGCTTCTTTTCAGCATCTTTCTTCCCCCTTCTCTTCTCAATGTTTGGCACCTCGCGTGGGATGATCTCTGCTATTGCTTTCCAGTAATGTTTATCAGCTTCTTTGTGGAACTTCTCTTGGTTTGCCAAGTAAATCTGTCCAGAACATTGTAATTCTTCAACTGAATGAAGTGAAATTAAATACGATGAGCCAGTGACTGAGGTTTACCTTCTCTCTTTCTCTGTTGTTAGCTCTGTTCGTCTCACAGTTGAGCTTCCGTTTCTCATAGAAAGTTCTTTTATACTCTTCAGCTTCATTGATGATCTGGATCCTCATCTCCTTCTCTATCTTTTCCTTTTCTTCGAGATGGATGAGATTTTGGCTGTACCACACAATCTCACAGGTCAATTCAAGAGAAAACTAAGAAACAAAATACAATTAGACTTAAATCCCAATGTATAGAGTAGTTTATATGATAAAACTCCACCGATACTCTCATTCCTCCATAGCTAGGAGAGAGTGTTAGACAATTTCAACATGATAAGATGACACGTGACACCAAAGGATATGAAGAAGTACTGAGTTTTTCACTACTCTAGGAGGGTTGGAAAATTTCTTGTGTAACGACCCATCTCTGAATTCTACATTGGAAAATTTAGACTGAGGACCCTTGATGGGTCTACCCGAACCCATTTTGAAAAGAAATTACGAAAAATATAGTGTATAGCTCCTATTAAAGTTTTACATGCAAGAACGACCCTTAAATTTTTAATATGCAAGAATGACATTTTTCAAAATCAGTTAGTTTCTTTTAGATACAAAAATGGTATGTTTAAAATTTGATATTTCACTCACTATACAATATTAGTAAAATGGTTATATTGGCATCTAATATTTTTCAAAAGTCTTTTTTGCTTATTATTTTTATAATAGGATCCTTCTTGCCAAAAGCCTAAGGAATTATTAGTAGCTTTTTTATGTGAAATACTAAAACTAACAATGGGATTTTATAAGAAAACTTACATTAGAAAAACTAACTCTTTGCATTTTAGAGAGAAAGACATAATAAAATTTGGACCTCTAGTAAAACAAGACAGAAAATCATTACTCCGACCACAACAACATTGAATTTTCACATACAAAATCAAGGGCTTCCTTTACATGATTTATCACTTCGATCCATTTCTATTGCATAATCAAGACTCTATATATCTACACCCACACTAATCCACTAATCCGCAATAATCTAAGCATGGTTATTAAAGAAAATACTGATTATGCAACAAATCAAGCATCCGGTAGAAGAACATCAGAGCCACATTGTCAAAGTTCACAGCTTTGGCTATTTTGGGAGATGGGTTTGACTTAAGATAACAAAAATATGACAGGATTCTAATTCTTCTTATGATGACTAATTAGTGATAATGATTAATTAATGAATAAACCCAGATTAATTATACGACAACAAATGTCGTATGCAACAGAGGAAGATCAATTTATATCCAAACAGATAAAATTAATTTAATGGAAACTCACCGTCGCCATTCGCGCCTTGCAAAGCCCTCTTCTTGCATCTCGCTTGGCTCCGGAAGAAGCGGTCCATCTGAAACAAAAACCCCGCCATCCTCTTCACCAGCGCCACCATACACCTTCCCATTGGCCTCTCCTGAACCAAAGGGAGACTCGTAATCCGGGTTAGGGTCCGAAGCTCCGAACCCGTAGACCTCAGACGAATGGGTATTATTAGTTTCATTGCCGTCGTTGTTGTACTCAGAAACGACGTCATCCAGAAAATGGGAGGACGGAGGATGAGGAAGTGGGTCACCTGAAGAGAAGTCGTCAACAGGAGAGAAGGCAGTAGAGGAATCGTAGCGTTGGGAGGGAAGGCGAGGATCGTAGCCGATGTAGCCATCGTCGTCGAAGGGTCGGGTTGTGGGAGACTGGTCTCCCTGCTCTTCGTGGTGGTGGTGGTCCTCGTTGCTGACTGAGTAGAAGGAAGCCATCTTTGTGAGCCTCTTTTCCTCTCTGTTTTTTTTTTGGTTTTCCTCTATAAAGCTTGAATTTTGCAAGGGTTGTTCAGTCAACCTTTCCCGAACGCAATGCTCGGATCGAGGACGGTCAAGAAAAGTGCCAAAAATCAGAGAGAGAGAGAGAGAGAGAGAGAGAGAGAGAGTTTGTTTCAGCTGTACGTGTTTTGCATCTAGATTGACAAATAGGCAGAGATAGGAAAACGCGTACCCAACCCTTTTTCATCTGGGAATTTCTACCATTATAGGACGCTTTGATAACAGGTGAATTGAAAACCATTAGATCAAAGCTGTGAACTTTTTCAATGGTTCAGATAAAATTAACCGGAAAAGGTTCAACTTTTAATCACCTGTGAACTGCTTGCTTGTCATGCACCTTATATTCGGTAATTACCACGTGTTATTTTCTTTCTTGAAGCTCAAATGTCAAATTTCATGTCAGTATAGGACTCTGACATATCTCCAAGCTCTGCCACGTGGGGAATAGTTTTTGTCGTCTAATGAGCTATCACAGCTTAGCTCAATTTCTACAAAAGAACCACAGAGGGACCGAACCGAACCTTCAAGACATCTTTGTCTTCTTCCTATACTCTGACGTTAACCAGTTCAGCAACTGACCCAGCAATGGTGGACCGGTACTTTCCCACCATAATGCCAGATTTCGTATCAGAAGCAACGAGTCAGACCCAAGAAGAAAAAGAACAACCGGCTGGAGATTCCCTCACGAAGCACCTTTCAATGCCGTACCCATCTCTCTCAGAGCGCTTCAAACGGGCTGCTTTAGACCAGAAAGAAGCCGTATTTTATCTATCTCTTCGCTTTTTTCCGTTGCTTTTGGGTCTGAATTTGGAATTCTTTGATTGCGCACCACCTGTTTGTGTTGATGTTTCAGATTGTGATAGAGACTTGGAGAATGACCGGCCAACGAGTGCAGGATTTTACGCTTTATTCTGGCGCTCTTGGCACCGCTTTCTTGCCCTTCAAATCGTACCAAGTCACAAAAAATGTTAATGATCTTGGTCTCTGCACCATGATTGTCAAGGCTTGTGACAGTTCATCTTCCACTACTAGGTAATCTATTTTAACGTTTTATCTTCAAAACTTTTATTATCCACTCAATTTAGGGTTATTTAGAATAAACTCTCTTATTTTGTTTTTATACCCTCGTTAAAAAATCAAAATCATGACCTACTGAATTGAATTAAATATTAATAATATCATTAAATTTTATTCTCTTTTTAATATACAATCAAATTAATTTCTTTATCTCTTCTTTTATTTATTCTCCTTCTTTTTTATCTAACGTAACTCATATTTTTTCTTCATCTCCATCCGTTATAATTATTATTTTTGTTATTATTCAATGTACTCTATGATTTTTCAGTAAGAAAGAGAGTTAGTCTTCTTCTTTTTCAATGAGACCAATTTTTCTTTTTTAACGAGACCTATTTTTTTCGTCCTCTTTCTTCTTCAACGATACGCACTTGGATTCTCATTTTCACATTTTTTGAACTCTTCAAGTGATAATTTTGATTCTGAAAATAAAAAAAATAACCATTTGAAGGGTTAAATAGTTATTTTGATTCTAAAAATCAAGACGTAACTACTTGAAGGGCTCAAGTAGTTGTGTCTGACTACTTGAACACTACTTGAGCCCTTCAAGTAGTTATTTGTCATGACTTCCAGAATCAAAATGACTACTTGAATGATTCAAGTAGTCAGATACAACTACAGATAATTTGACTACTTGAAGGGTTCAAGTAGTGTTTTTTGATTACTTGAACCCTTCAAGTAGTCACATGCTTTTTGTATAAATCACTACATAAAATAAAATAACTACTTGAAGGGTTTAAGTAGTTTTTTTTGTCAGTCAATTCTCATACATCATGTGACTACTTAAATAGTTCAAGTAATTGTTTATGACTATTTGAAATTATGTATAAAAAAAAATAATTCCTTGTTTTTATTTAATAATAATCAAGAATGAAAATTTCATTTTATTTTGTACGTATATTGTACATATTTAGCAATCCAATGCAAATTGCATATATTCTATGACTGTTTGAAGAGCTCAAGTAATTATATTTTACTACTTAAACCTTTTAAGTAGTTTTTTTCTCTTAAAGTCTGTTATCCAGTAAGTGTGTCACTACTTGAAGGGTTTAATTAGTAATTTGGTATCAAAGTCAAACTTAGTGGGGATAATACTATTCATTTACTGTTTCTACTTCAATTTTTACATAATTCATCATCTGTTCACCGCCTATTATGGCTGGTTACTATATTGTTACTTATTTACTTCTTTGAATAATTGCTTATAATTAATCTCACTATCTGCCCAAATGGCTGGTTATTCTCATAATTGATTATTTATCTGTCTTATTTGCTTATAATCTATCTGTTTATCAGAGGCTGATGTATAAACAGAATTTTGAATGTATCATAATAACATCATAGCATAATGCGTCAATCATCATACTGTATTAACAAAGAGTAATTACAAAAGCTGTATTGAGGTGCAAGATTTAAAACTTACACAAACAGCTTTATTGACAACGACTAATTAGTGTTTCGCTCACTAATTAATGTTGAAAAAAAAAAAGAGATATTAGAGTGCTACCTATTTATAGTTAAGGAAAGTGGAGTTCACCGGGAACCTATCACTTACCTGAACTATTATATTCTATAAAAGTAAAAATATTTTACATGCATACTTTTGTTTACTTTTGACTAAGAATAGTAAAAAACATATATAGTTACCTAATTATTCAACAACTAGTACAATAGTTGCAAAACGACAAATTAAAAAGAATCTTGATAATTGAAATCTTGATCTTCATGCTCTGACAATTACTGCATTTTTTGTGGAAGGATTGTTACTGGTTCTTGATAATTGTTATCCTTGTTTGCTTTTAAAGAGTATGATGATTGACGCATTGTGCTATGGTGTTATCATGATACCTTCAGAATTGGCGCATGGTTCAGGTAGTAATTTTATATTACTTGAACCCTTCATGTAACTTTTTTTTCTCTTGAAATCTATTGTCTAGTAAGCAAATCATTACTTGAGGGCTTAAGTATTAATTTTTTACTACTTGAACCCTTCAAGTACTTTTGTTTTCTTTTGAAATTTGTTATTCGATAAGCTCAATACTACTTGAAGGGTTCAAGTAGTAATAAAGAGAATGATTTTCTCATTACAATATCAAAACTATTTAAACAACTGAATAAGATGAATTTATACCGCTCTGAAAAAATTTTAAAATTAAAAGAGATGGAAATTACGAAAAGGCCTAAAATTACGACCAAAATTACTTTTGGGCATCCGAAAGTGCTTAAAACAATATTTTTTGGACCTGAAATTGGGCTGCGACGGGTATATCTTGTAGCATATATAGATCTAAATAAGTTTTGATTTGATATCCGAAAATTGACATGCGTGTGTCACGATCCATTTATTCCATAAATTCTAAAGCTTTATCATCCACATCATTACTTGAACCCTTCAAGTAGTGACGAGCTTATTGAAAAACAGACTTCAAGAGAAAAATTACTTGAAGGGTTCAAGTAGTAAACAATGACTACTTGAACCTTTCAAGCAATCACATGCTCACTAAAAAGTTGATTGTTTAGACAAAAATGACTACTTGAAGGGTTCATGTAGTCATTTTTTACTACTTGAACCCTTCAAGTAATTTTTTTTCTCTTGAAGTCTGTAGTCATTTTGTTTCATGCAATGATTTATACATAGAACATGTGACTACTTGAAGGGTTCAAGTAGTATTTTTTACTACTTGAAGGGTTCAAGTAATAAATTTTTACTACATGAACCCTTTAAGTAGTTTTTTTCCTCATGAAGTTTATTGTCCAGTAAACTCGTCTCTACTTGAAGGATTCGAGTAGTAATTTTTTTGCTACTTGAACCCATTAAGTAATTTTTTTTTCTCTTGAAAGTCTATTGTTCAGTAAGTAAATCACTACTTGAATGGTTCAAGTAGTAATAAAAGACTACTTGAACTCTTCAGGTAGTCATTTTGTTTTATGTAATGAGTTATACGGAGAGTATGTGCTACTTGAAAGGTTCAAGTAATAAAAAAACACTACTTGAACCCTTCAAGTAGTCAAAATATATGTTGTCGTCAGTTTTAAATAGGAGGCATATAACTATTACTACTTGAACCTTTCAAGTAGTCAAAATATATGTTGTCGTCAGTTTTAGATAGGGGCATATAACTACTTGAAAGGTTCAAGTAATATTTTATGACTACTTGAACCCTTCAAGTAGTCATTTTGTTTTATGCAA
Organism: Datisca glomerata; assembly: GCA_003255025.1. Classification (NCBI taxonomy): domain Eukaryota; kingdom Viridiplantae; phylum Streptophyta; class Magnoliopsida; order Cucurbitales; family Datiscaceae; genus Datisca; species Datisca glomerata. The sequence continues at coordinate 1,735,348 of QANY01005263.1, read as the reverse complement.
TGATTTATACAGAGAGCATGTGACTACTTGAAGGGTTCAAGTAATAAAAAAATACTATTTGAATTTTTAAATAATCATTTTTATCTCCTGTTAGTGAGCAATTTAGATACATAAATTGACATCATTCACACAGTAATCAATCTTGAGCCCCTCGTCGGTTTAGAATTCCTTAAATTTCAATCAATATCTAATCAACAAATTTATAAATAATAGAAGTGTAAAAGAATTCACAAAATCCAAATGAAAATAAAAAAATTTCTCAAAGCCTCAAGTTTTCTCAAGAAAAAAAATGACCATGCCATGGTCAAAAGTAGTGTGATTGAGAGGAAGAACTTCGCTAAACATGAAAGTATAGAGGAAACAAACCTTCATTTTTTCGTGGAATAGGAAATCATAGAGGAAACGAACAAGAAAACATGGAGGAAACAATGAAGGGAAGAAGAAGAGTGAGGGAGTGGGTATTGATTTGATCTTTGCATTAGAAAATGGAAAGAAATGATGATGAAAGAGAGAGTTGGAATGATTTTATATTGATTGTGGTGGGTCAGGAGTGTAAAATTCTGGATTTTGAGAAGGGTATAAAAATCCTTAACCAAAATGAAAATAGTATAGTTTTACAAATAACCCCTCAATTTATGGGATAGATGCAACAACAATCATATAACCCTTAATGGTGACATGGACGTTTCTTTCATATGTGGGCGAGCTGGTGTGTGCGCTCTTGGGGCTGTGGCGGCTAAGCATGCTAGTGACCAGCAGTTGCTTAGTTATTATCTTGGTCAATTTAAATAGGTGATTTTGATTCAGCCAATACCCATAATTGGTTTATTAAACTTATGTTCTGTTTTGCTTGAGTAATGAAGCTAAACAAGTTATGTCATATGTGACTCACTGTTATAGATTAAGCTGTTAAGAAATCTATCGGACGAGTTGCTATATGGGCGTGTAGGTTTCTTGTGGGCTTATCATTTCTTAAACATGCACGTTGGTGCGGGAACAATTCCCACGACTTACATTGTAAGACTTTTTTTCTTACCATCCGATGGATGCCATTGTATTTAAGTGAATGTTAGAGGATTTTAACCATATATATTATCAGTAAACATTGTTTAGTGGGTTGTTGTTGATGAAGTGATAATGAATGGAAGAGCACTGCTAAGGGAGGCCGATGCTTCTGATGTTTGAATGGTATTGAGAAAGGTACTGGGGTGCTACTCATGGAATGGTTGGGATCATGCATGTTCTAATAGACGTTAAGTTGAAACCGGACGAGATTGAGGACGTAAAGGGAACTCTTAAGTACATGATTCGTAATTGGTTACCTAGTGGGAACTACCCTGCAAGTGAAGAAGATACGAACAAAGATGTTCTTGTCCATTGGTGTCATGGTGCCCCTGGAATTGCCCTCACTCTTGTCAAAGCAGCAAAGGTAAGACAATTTTGTCAGTTTCAAATATAAGCTCATATTCTAACCGATAAAAACAAAAAGTCATATTCTAAGATTTGGATCACCTCCCTGTTAACATAAGTAAAATTAATTAAGGGTATAATATCACTCCCCTCCCGAAGAAGCACTTTATCCTCAAGGTGAAATGAAGGAAATTGAGTGTTAATCGCATCGAATTCCAACACTCATTTAACGCTGTAACGAAGGTCTTCTATCGCTTCTGGTTCCACAAACCACTCTAAGTCCACCTTCAGCACTAGTAGAAAAATTGAGTAGGAACCGACTGTCCAACAACCCTCTTGAGAATCAAAACATGGAAAACGGGATGTATGGGAACTGATTCTGGTAAGTCAAGTTTATACACGACTAATCCAACCCGATCCACAACCTCATATGGGCCAAAATACTGGGGTGATAGTTTCTCATTCCTACGCTTAGCCAGCGATCTATGACGATAAGGCTTGGGCTTCACATTGACTAAATCGCCCACGTGAAACTCTACATCTCTTCTTTTCTTATCAGCCATGAATTTCATATTTTTATGAGCCCTTTCAAGATGGTATTTCAACTCCTCAATTATAAAATCTCGTTCCACAAGTTGCTATTCTACTTAGGATAAATGGGTGGTGCCCTTGGCGTACCGTATTAAGGATGAGGGTCTCGGTGGTAAAGAGCTCTGAAAGGAGTTGTGTTGATCGAACAATGGAAAGAAGTGTTGTACCGATATTCGGCCCAAGGAATCCATTGGACCCATTTCCTCGGTTTGTCACCAGCAAAGCATCAGAGATAAGTTTCGATGCCCTGATTATTCACTTCGATCTAGCCATCACTTTGTGGGTAGTGAACGAAGCTCCGATTGAGTGAAGTGCCCTACAAACGGAACAATTCAGACCAAAATTTGCTCGTGAATACCTTATCTCTGTCGGAGGAACAGGGAATCCCATGTAGGCGAACTACCTCCCTTATGAATAATTTTGCTACTATTGGGGATGTAAAGAGGTGTTTCAAGGGTAAAAATGGGCGTATTTTGTCAAACGGTCCGCTACAACCATAAGGCAACTAAATCCTTCTGATTTAGGCAACCAAATCCTTCTGATTTAGGCAACCAAATCCTTCTGATTTAGGCAACCAAATCCTTCTGATTTAGGCAACTCCTCCACAAAATCCATAGATATATATTCCCAAACCAGATCTAGAATGGGCAAAGGCTGCAACAAACCAGCTGGAAAAAGGGCAATGGTTTTACTCCGTTGATAAGTGGAGCATTCCGACACATATTTTCGAACATCTCTATATATCCCCACCCAAAAGATATCTCTCGTTGGAAGGTTTTTAACACTCTTGAATATCCTCCAATCTTCCCCGCATGGTACTCCTCCAACAATGGAGGAATTAGAGAAGAGTTCTTTAGAATCATTAACTTTCCCTGGAATAATAAGTTCTCATTTTACAAGGTATAATCAGCCACTGCGATGTGATCTTGGAGAAATTGTCGTTTGATTGGCCTGAAAACTGAATCATTCGTCACCTCCCATTGAAGAACATCCCAAAGATTTCTCCAAGATAAAGACAAATCAGTCTATTCACAACTTTCCCCTCGTTTGGATAACGCATCAGCCGCCTTATTTTCCACTCCCGACTTGTATTCAATCTCAAAATTGTATCCGAGCAACTTGCAGACCCGCTTTTGATGTTCATTCGGCACTACTCGCTACTCTAATAAGTAGTGTAAGCTCATATGATCGGTTCAGACTAAAAACTTGGTTCCCAAAAGGTAAGGTCGTCATTTTTGTACAGCCAGCACAATGGCCATCAACTCCCGCTTGTAAACTGACTTCAACCTAGACCGTCCAACTGAGTGTTTGGCTGAAAAAAGAAATAGGCCGCTGGTTTTGTATCAACACTGCCCCTAATCCCGATCCGGGGGCATCTATCTCAATTACAAATTGTTGCTTGAAGTCTGGAAGAGCCAACACTGGAACCGTAACCATTGCCTCCTTCAAAGCCTCAAAGGACTTTTGAGCTTTCTCATTCCACCTGAAATCATCTTTGCGCAACAGATTCATCAAATGAGGTGCTATTTGCCCATAATTATAGATAAAATTCCGCTAATATCCGGTAAGGCTGAGAAATTCCCTCAAATTTCACAAATTCTTGAGAATTGGCCACTCCAACATGGACTTAAACTTCTTTGGATCTACTACCACCCCCATTGCGGAAACTGTATGTCCCAAATACTCCAATTCAGCCTGACCAAACATATGTTTCTTACATTTACAAACAACGAGTTCCCCGGTAAGAGCTAAAAAATGATTTGAAGATGATGCAAATGGTCCCCCATATTCAAACTATAAATCAGAATATCATCAAAGAAAACCAATACAAATTTTCATAAATAAGGCTTGAATACCTCATTCATTAAGGCTTGCAAAGTAGTTGGGGCGTTGGTAAGTCCGAAAGGCATAACTAGGAACTTGTAGTGTCCCTCGTGTGTTTTGAAAGCTGTCTTGGGAATGTCCGAAGGGTTGACCCGAATTTGGTGGTACCCCGACTTCAAATCCAACTTAGTATACACCCTTGTTCCAAACAACTCATCCAACAATTCATCAATCACGAGTGTGGGAAAATTTTCAGGGGTCGTAACTCGGTTTAGTGCGCGATAATCCACGTAAAATCTCCAACTCCCATATTTTTTCTTAACCAATATGACCGAGATCGAGAATGGACTATGGCTAAGCTATATAATGTTGGCTGCTAACATTTCCCTAACCAACTTCTCAATCTCAACCTTTGGATTTGTGGGTAACGGTAAGGTCTTACCGAAACCGATTCTGTCCATTCCTTCAAAACAATCCAGTGATCTTAAATTCGTTGTGGGGGTAGTCTATTCGACAATTCCATAATGTCAGAGAAATGCTTTAACAAGTCCGCGATTTCCCGAGAGTGACTAGAAGAGCCTTCCTCCTTTTCTTCGAAGACCCCCAAAGCCCCAAATTCCAACAATATCCCTTGTTCCTCATGTTTCACTGCCCGCATCATTGCTCTAAGCGAAATCTGAGTCTTACAGAAGATTGGTTCACTCTGAAGTGTTACCGTGTTTCGCCCAATGTAAAATTTCATCGTTAACATCTTCCAATTAACTTGCATCACCCCTAATTTGGCCAGCCACTGCATCCCCAAGATTACATCCGCGCTCCCCAATTCCAAAGGAAGGAAGTCATGGACCACTTCTACCTCCGGAAGAGAAACCGCCAATCCTTTGCATATGCCCTCGGTACTCATTAAACCTCTCGTCTCAAGTATTACTTTGTATGAAGCGGTAGGTGTGAGGCGTAAGTGATAATGGTGAACACAATCTAGGGCAATAAAGTTGCGGGTGACTCCACAATCGATGAGAACGGTCATTGGGTGGCTTCCGATCTTGCCCGTGAGCTTCATCGTGTGAGAATTAATAAAACCCGTTGCTGAGTTCATTGATAATTCCACAGCTCCCTCAACTGATTTTGCTTCTGTTGTCTGTTCGGTCCAAACTCCACCTTCGTCTTCCAAATTCAGCTCATCGGAGATGTCGAATTCATCCACAAGCAACACTTGAAGCTGTCGGGTTTTGTAAATGTGGTCCAGAGAAAATTTTTCATCATAACGAAAACGCAACCCCTTTTCTCATCTTCGCTATAGCTCAGAATCTACATATCATCAGAAACCGGTCGACCCCCTCGTCACCGGTGGGAAGCTAGCTTTGGTCTGGCTTGTAAAACTCCAGCTTGCGAAACCCCTAGTCTCGAACCACCTTGTGTTAACGGGTTTAGAGGGAAACGAGTTAGAACCCGCACGATTGCTAGGGTTTCCCAAGCGCGGGGACTCGACTCGACCCGTGTGGGTTATGTAATTTTTGTCCTCTACCATCTGGGCAGATTCCATCATCTCCACTGGATCCCTAGGTCTCATCATCATCACCTCAACCCTTATGTATGGCTTCAACCCATTGATGAACACACCCTCCAAAACCTCATCGGAGACCTTTCCATGGAGCAAGGCCGCTAGAATCTCAAACCTATCGATGAAATCTTCAACCGTTGAATCTTGTTGCAGAGCTAAAAATTTCTGGCACCCGGTTTCATCGTGATTGGATCATAATCGAACGAGAAAGGCTACCTTAAGCTCCGTCCAGCTTCTGAAATGGTGTCAATCGTCCATGTATTGGTACCAAACCAACGCTCCTCCTTCCAAGATAACCACCACCATCTCTAACTTCTCTGTATCTGTCATCAGATTAAGCTGAAAATACTTTTCAGCTCTGAACGCCCATCCATCCGGATCTTCGTCGTTGAAACTCAAAAATTCTAGCCTCCGCGAAGGTTTCCACTCATCATAGAGCCCGATCCTTCATGAACCCGAGCTGAATTCACTATCAATCCATCAAGAACTTCTTCTGATTCCTTCTCTTTTCCTCTCGTCGTGCTCGATTCGACCCCGCTAGCCATTCAATGCAACGTAATCGTCTCTAACGATTTCTCCATATTACTGAACTTATTTCTGATCCCCGAGACTTCTTGAAATTTTTCTTGAATTTGTTCCAACTCTTAATGAATTCCATTCCTCACTTCCGATAACTCTCGCTACCATTCCTCTTGCATTTGGGAGAGTCGGTTCTCTAACGGATCATCTTTTTTTAGAGCCATCTCCTTCCCAGAATTTTACTACTCTGATACGATTCCCCTGCAAGAAAACTCTAATCTAACTCAACAGCAGCCCAAATATTGATAAACAGAGAGAAACAACCACGATAGAGAAGAAAAGAAAAAAGAAAACCAGCTTGATTACTCAACAATGGTGGAATTTACCAAGGGAAAAGTGAGAAAAAGCCCTACACCAAATTGTTCGAGACGTTGGTCTCTCCTATTCATTAACTACTCAAAAGCCACTCCTTAACTCTCTCTATACATTTTTTATTCAATCCACCTCCTAACAAAGGCATAACTAACTTTAACCTAGTCAGGACACCCCCTTCTCTCTCCTCTAACTAATTGAATTTTTGTCCCTACCCCTCTCACATCATCTAATTACATTTTTTGTGATCTTTGTTTTTCTTCTTTCTCACATAAGTAAACTTAATTAAGTGTTTAACATATTCCAACTTTTTTGTATGTTTTTCAAAAGTAAATTTATTGTTTTTTCTTTTTTTTTTCTCAATAAATATTGAAGAAGATTAAAAGGAAAACAATAAACCATTTTGTCATGTTCCTTTGAGCCTTAGATTCTTCACATTAAATTATCATACAAGTATAAATTAAGAGAATATTACATGAGCAAGCTCATGGTGGATGAAAACAATGAAGGATTACAGTGACAGCTACAGAATAACTTGAGAACTGCTGCAAAAAAAAAAAAAACAGATTCCATCCTAATTCCCTCGAAAAGTCTGAACTCCTTCAAATAATTTGTTGGCACGTATATTAAAAGATAATATTATTTTCAATATCTTAAAGAGAGAAAACGAATGAGTTCTTAGAAATTGAATGGATGGAAAATCGATGAGCTTGGAAATTAAAGGAGGGAAAATAAATGAGTTCTTAGAATTGAAATATACATAACAGCATCAAATGGATATGAAAGAGTCACTGACTGGTCTCAGGTAAACTTGACAAATGTTATTATGTCAAAAGATATAATCAATATGATAAATGTAGACATAAACAACAACGAGAGATTTAACCCAAAGAACATTTACAAAAATTTTGAACCTGAAGTGGCTTAAAAAAATATCCCTCATGAGATGGTTCGATCCAATGTAGATAGCCAACCTTCAAAGACTTTGATTCACTCTGGTCAACCTCCCAATATAATCCTATTTCTTCTGCACAAGATGTTCAACATCACCAAGCTCCACTTGGCTCTCACTCCACTCATTTTCTCTCTGAAACAGCAAAGTAATTTGCTCCAGCGATTTTCCTTTAGTTTCTGGAACAAGCTTGTAGACAAAGACAACAGAGAGTGCAGATATGAAAGAAAAGATGAAGAACGTTCCACCGATCGTAATTGCACGCGAAACCGAAAGGAAAGACATGGCAACAATGCCGCTTGATACCCTGTTTCCGACAGCTCCAAGGGCGGCCGCCTGTGCACGAAGCCTTAATGGGAATATTTCTGAAGTAACAACCCAGCAAACAGGACCAATCCCCACAGAAAAGAAAGCTACATTTCCACAAACAAACAATATTGCCAAAGCACTCTCAAATTGTCCATTTCCAGTAAAAGAGAGAGTAAGCCCCAAGCAGAACAAACAAAACGTCATTCCTATTGTACTTACATAAAGCAATGGCTTTCTTCCAAGTTTGTCAATGACAAGAATTGCAACCATTATGAAGGAAGTCTTTGTAACTCCAACAGCAACAGTTGCAGCAAGAAGCTTTGAGTTACCCTTAATTCCAGCTTGTTTGAAGATTTCAGGGCTGTAGTAAACAGTTGCATCTATTCCTGTAATCTGTTGGAAACACTGAATCCCAAAACCGGTGATAAGCATCCGTCTAAGCGTAGGAGAAGGTGTTAACAATTCTTTCCACACGGCTTTCTCTTCGTGCTTATCTGAATTACGCATTCCAGCAGCTTCTAGTATCTCCGCAAGTCTCTCCTCGACTTCTGCCTCTTTGTCATTCGTTTTAAGCAAAACCGATCGTGCCTCTTCGACTCTATTTTGCATAACTAACCACCTCGGAGACTCGGGTATTATGAAAAGTGCAAACCCAATGAAGATTGAAGGTAGAATTCCCACAGCGAGCATTACCCTCCAGTTTATATGTGCAGGTAGACCTGAAAATGCATAGTTTGAGACATAACCAAGTAGAATTCCTAGATTTATAAATATCTCTGGGAAAGATGTGAGTGAGCCTCTAGCAATGGTGGGTGATATCTCTGCGATGTAGACAGGAGCAATCATGACCCCAAAGCCAATACCTACCCCAGCCAGCAGTCTTCCGATCATTAATATTTCGAATGAAGAAGCGAGTGTCATTACAGCTGCACCTGCTTGAAAGATAATAGCAGCTAAAGCCATTGTCCATTTTCTGCCAATAGCATCTGATGTTTTACCACCACCTAAACTACCTAGAAGTGACACTATGCTCAAAATCCCTACCAGTACTTCTTCTTGCACTTCCGTTATCTTTAGATCTTCCCGAATGAATAAAATTGCTCCACTCATCACACCCACATCTGCAAAATGATTGAACGTTGAGTTGCAGTCTGATTACCAAAAAAATCAAACTCTTTTGGTTTGGTTGGAGGGGTCATCTCAAATTAACCTCAAACAGAATTATCCTGGGGGAAATTTTAATTAACGAGTTCAATTTGTTATCCCGCATTAGCATTGTGTGAAGCTTACTGATAGCTGGACAGATGAAGGGGAAATACATTATCGAGGTGTTAACTAGAAAAACCTGCTGAAAGGGGAATCAGCCTTTGCCCTTCATTGAGCATACTAAATTAATCACTTCAATAAAATCTAAGTAAAAAAATCTATGCGCTGCTATCTTATCCCTGAAAAATGGGAACTTTTGATTAAAATCTTTAAATCTGAAGGGAAATACACTCATATCTGGTATTCTACTCACTGGAGAATGAGAACTTTTGGTTAAATCAAGCATGATATTTGTCAAACACCAATACTAGATCATATTGACAAGTTAAGAAAGAATAACGAAAGATTAAAATATTTAAAATCTGAAGGATTGACTTAAAACTGCATACCATAGCCAAGAAGAACAGAGTTGAGAGAAGCAAAAATGGCACAGGCAAAAACATATTTCCTAGTATTCTTACTCCTAAGCTCTTGATGATGGTGGTGTGAAGCATCATCAAAATCATCCTCTGTTAATTCAGAGTCCATCCTTTTATACTTGTTCTTGGCTCCCAAAGGAATATCAGACAACCCCATCTCCCCCTTCCCATTTTCTTGGACACCCACCAACCCCATCCCTCTTTCTGTCTCCCTCAGCCTATCCTCAACAGAAAAATTGAAAACAAGACAGACCCAGAAGCTGTTTTTAGGGGTTTTCCGATGTTAAAAAATACAAGGAAAGACTAACGCCTCGATTGGGTTTTAGATCTGAATCAAAAAGGAAAATACGAAGACCAAGCAAGTGGGGCCTTTCTTTTTGGCACGCAAGGTGTTCAGTCCGAATTTTCAACTTGCCATTCTTAATATTTTACATGGGTAGTCGGTTAAATCACAGGATATTCTGTCTTGACCTTGCTCTTAAAAATATAAGCTTTAGTGGTGCTTTCAAGGTCACAGCTGTGATTTTATATTTGGGTATTATATTTTTGTGTACCAATGAGACTTGTCCCTTCGTTTTTACTATTCTATTTAGCTAATGCTTCGCTCTCAGCACCAAGCAGTTGCTAGCTTCAAAAAACCAAAAAAAAAAAACACTAAGCAGTTGCTGACTTCAAAGTTCAAACACCATTTTAAGCCAGTGATACGGGGATCAGTATCCTTTCATATTTAGTTTTATAAAAAAGATACTCATATAATGAATTAATGATCTGACAAATTAAATTTCTTTTAATGATCTAGATTAATCAGAAGACAAATTTTAAAAAAATCATCTAGAATAATTCTGTTATGAAATAATTAGGACCATTTAAAAATAATCCAATCCATGGGCGGATCTACTATAAGCTATGTCTCCTGACATCTCGATTTTGATTTTTTATGTTTTTGATAATAACTATTTGTATTGCATTTAGATTTTATTTGTAATGTACTCCTATGAATGACGACATAACTCATTGATCATTTATATTTTTTGTAGAAGAAAGGTTTTGATGGTTCAAATCTCATAGTCTCCAATTTAACAATTTCTCTTAACTTTTGTTGTTTTTTTTCTTTATTAATGTATTTTCACATGCGTTGCACATGTTGATCATTTTAATATTTATTTTATATATTTAATATATTATATGCACACTTCGATTACGTCTAAAAAATGAGATGGTCACGTTAAATAAATTGAGATTCTTTTTTTTTTTCAAATCACAGGGAAGAATATATTAAGATAACGTCAAATTACAACGAAAATCAGAGAAATCAAAAGCAGAAAATCAGGAACAAATTGAGGGAAATTATCCCTACCGAAATAAGACTCTTTCAGTGAGATAGCCCGTTTAGCTAGGTTGTGGTTCACAGAATTAACCTCCCTACGACAAAAAAAAATTAACTTCCGAAATTTTTTCACTAATAATCACCTTAATATCACTAATAACATAAAAATGTCATGCTCCGATTGTGAAGAACCGTTCAGAAGTTGGATGACGTTTAAAAGAATCTGATTCCGCCGTAATTCTATCCGCACCAAAATTCTTTGCGATAGAAATCCCCTCGTACACAGCCGATGCTTCGGCAATAATGGGAGAATAATTCACGTTAATAAATTTAGATAAAACCATAACAGGAAGCACCTCATGATCTCTCATAATCACACCCAGCCCAGTGCCATCTTCACCGTTTCCACAAGCCGCGTCTGTGTTGATCTTCAAAACCCCCCATGATGGTTTGACCCACCTGCAATTACGAACGTCTTCTTCTTCAAAGGCCGGCTGAGAGTGCTTAATAAGAACACCATTGTTGGCTTGCTTGAATTCTAATTTCAGCCCCAAACCTCTTTGGATTACTATTTTGAGATCCCAAACTCTTCCCCACGGAGAATTTTGTGTTGGATACTTAATTCAGCGTTGAACTTATATGTGAATAATTATACATTGTTGACTGTCAAATACGTATAAACTCAATTAAAAATCATAAACTAAGATTTTGAATAATTGGAGTTTTAATGTATCTGATAGATGGTGTACCATTTAATATGTAAAAGATTTAAAGTAATTTTTATTTTTATAATAGGCTAAAATAGAAATATTAAAAGGTAAACTATCTATAAGTGATTATAGTTCTCATGTCAATTAAAAGAGAAACCATTTTATTTTCTATAATATCTCATTGTTAGAGAGAAAATAGAGAAGCTTAATCAAAGGGAACTATCTGATAGAGAATCGTGTAAATTTATCCATGATCAGAATCTTAATAATTAAATAGCGGAAGCGATAACATGTCTTAAATGCATAATTAATAAAATCTCGACAAAACTGAACTAAACTCTGAAATAAAGTCAAAACTTGAAATCAATAATTCATTAAGTTTCCACTAATCATAATTCGTAGAAAAATATAATGTAAAATAAACTACTTAAATAATTGAGTTTAACAGAAAATATTTTCTCAAGTTTTAAATTAATTCATAAACTGAAAACATAAATTTCTCTAATCCAACAGATTATGACAGTCTCCCACTCATATGACTCACAATCACCATCTGCATCATAATAGACTTTGGGACAATGAGTATTTTAAAATACTCAGTAAGCAAACTCACGTAATAACATGCATCCACATGCCATAAATGCAATCATGACATAATATAACTGAACTTAACATATATCATAAATAAAATAATGCAACGTACATGGTCATGTCTTAGCTCAACGTAGCACGTAGATAACACGTGTTTCAAACATAATCATATAACAATCTTAATCACATATTGTCTTGGCATATTCCCTAGTTAACAACCTAATCAGAAATGATCACACGTTAATTGAAACATATCATGACGAATCGGGCGACGAAACAGATGACACGCATTGAGCGACAGAACTGATGACACACATAAATGATGAAAAACGTGAACATATGGCACCTCATGAGTAACGAAAAATATTTATTTCCCAATGTATGACTAAAACATGAAGAGATGTCACCCTATGTGTGACGAAATCATGAACAAATAACACTACATTCGTATAACAGAACATAACATGAACAATTTATTTTCTTGTTAACTAAGACTCGTGCTTAAGTTCATATTTTACTTAATTACCATTTGATTGAATTAACTTCATAACTTGTAGAGTCCAACGCATGATAATAATTGAGCACATGGTTCATAAGTAAACATATAATGCATATGTAACAGAATCAGAAGGAGAAAGATATACCCAAATATTTATCTCATAATAATCAAATTGATAACTGAACAGTAAAAAATTATTAAAGAATTCATGAATATAAACATTATCAAAGAACAATTGAACAAATAATAAATGTAAATACATGATACAATTAAAATATCAAGAGTCATACCATCATGTAAGCCCACTTACCTAGACTGATATGAATAAAATTAGCAATTATTGACTGGGTGTAAACTCATCAAAGAGGTACCGGTTCAACTTGGTTCAGTTGGTCTAAAACAGTCGGTTAGGCTGGGCTGAACCAGCTCGGCAAATGAATCATTTTGGATTGGTCTGATCAGACCGATTCGGACCGGTTCGGTGAAACTGAACATGTTCAGCTCAAGTGAACCGGTTCGAGCCGGGATGATCTGGTTTGGGTCAACAACCAAATGGGTGGCAAATGCCCAGTTACAGTCCGAGACGAGGAAAAGAAAGAAAGAACATGGAAGGGAGAGGAGCCTCGCCGGTGATGGCAGAAACACAAAGAGATGGGGAGAAGAAGCAAGGGAGAAACATAGGACGAGAGAGAGAGAAAACGAGAGATGAAGCAAGTGGGAAGAGACAAAGCAGAAGATAGAGAAATTGAGAAAGAGAGAGAGATAAACAGAGAGATGAAACAAAAGGGAAACCAAGAAATCAGCGAGAAGGACAGAAGCAGAGAGAAATGAGAGAAAATGAGAAACAAAAATAGAGGGAAAGACAAAGAGAACGAAGCAGAAGGAGGGAGAAGATCTGAGAGAGAAAGAAACAGAGAGGGGGAGAAGAAAAGAGGAAGACGAATGAGAGAGAGAGACCGAGAGATAGAGGAATATAGAGAGAGAAACAAAGAGGGAGAGACAAAGCAGAAGAGAGAGAAACAGAAGGAGAAAGATGAAGCAAAGGAGGGAGAAGCAAAGAACAATAGAAAAAAGAAGAAGAGAGACGGAGGGGAAAAAAGGAAAGGAAACAGAGGGAAAGCAGGGAGAAAGCAAAGAGGGAGACCGAAAAAGAGAGACAAACAGAAGAAGGAAAAGGAGAATGACTATAAAGGAGGGAAAGAAAAGAAAGCAGAACAAGAAGCTTACAAAAATGCAAGCTAGAAAACTAATATATAAAGCATTAGGTTAGGGTATAAAAAAGTATATGGTGTGAGTGAGCTCGAGAATGGGGAAGACATATTGCCGAATGAAATAAAAAAAGTTAGGATTTGCCTTGTATACATATAGGCATATGGTGTGAGTAAGTTTTGAAAATACAAATATATCCCTTTTCAAGATCTAAAGAAATCATATTTAAAAATAATATCATCTAGTTGAAATAGGTTTAGAAAAATTACAAATAATCATCTTTTAAAAATCAAATTTATTTTGCAAATTAGTTTTACGAAAATACTCATTTACGAAGGGCGGGGTATCACATTCTCCCTTTTCTTAAAAACTTTCATTCTCGAAAGGAAAATGCCACATTTTCAAACCCTTAAAATCACAATTAGAAACTCAGACAATAAAAAAATTAAAAAAAAATCATTTTAGAAAATGTGCAAGTTAAAAGCCAAAAATGTTTAATCTTATCGAGTAATTAAAACGTAAGCATAATAAACATGTCATAATAAAACTGAGGCATATCATATTGAATCAATAATTAAACACTAATAACATGCATACCTTACTTGTAAGGCGAGGAAGGAGCAAAGTGAGCGACGTGTGCCATATTTTTCACTAAAAAAGTCTACAGAATCTAAAACCATTGCTCTCATACCAAACTGTAACACCCCGATCCCCAAGGGTTAAACATGCGTGTAATTTCACAATTTTGAAATCTTCAATTTGATACAAATCATAATTTTGAGAAAATTCTCAAATATTAAAATCTTATTTTCCCCATGATAGAAAAACATTAACCTTAAATAGCGGAAATATTAAACTTATCTATGATCAGAATCTTAATCATTAAATAGCGAAACCAATAAAGTGTCTTAAATACATAATTAATAAAATCTCGATAAAACTGAATTAAACTCTGAAATAAAGTTAAAACTTAAAATTCATAATTCGTGAAGTTTTCACTCATCATAATTCGTAGAAAAACATACCGTAAAATAAACTACTTAAATAACTGAGTTTAACAGAAAACGTTTTCCCAAGTTCTAAATCAATTCATAAACTGAAAACATAAATTTTTCTAATCCAACTAGTTATGACAATTTCTCACTCATACTGCTTACCATCACCACCTGTCTCATAATCAACTGTGAGAGAATAAGTATTTTAAAATATTAAGTAAGCAAACGCACATAATAACATGCATCCACATGTTATCAATACAATCATGACATAACATTACTGAACTTGACATATATCATAAATGAAATAATGCAATGTACTTGGTCATGTCTTCGCTCAACGTAACATGTAGATAACACGCGTCTAAAAAATAATCATATAACAATCTTAATTATATTGTCTTGACATATTCCCAAGTTAACAATCTAATTTGAATTGATCACATGTTAATTGAAACATATCATGATGCATTGGGCTACGAAATAGATGATGAGCGACAAAACAGATGACACACATCGGGCGATGAAACAGATGACACATTGGGCGACAGAACATATGTCACTCATAGGTGACAAAAAATGTGAACAGATGGCATCTCGTGAGTGACATAAATCATTTACAGATGACACCCAATGTATGATCAAACCATGAATAGATGACACCCTAAGTGCACCATAAGCATGTACAGATGACACATCATTCGTATAACAACACATAACATGAACAGTCTATTTTCTTGTTAACTAAGGATCGTGCTCAAATTCACATATTGCTTAATTACCACTAGACTGAATTAACTTCATAAATTGCAGAGTTCAACGCATGAAAATAATTGATCATATGATTCACAATTAAACATATAATGTATATCGATACATGTAACAGAATCAAATATGATAACATACTAACGTATAATCAAATATACTCAAATATTTATCTCATGATAATCAAATTAATAACTGAACAGTAAATAATTATCAAAGAGTTCATGAATATAAACATTATCGAAAAACATTTGAAAAAATATTAACATATAAATGCATACAATTATAACATCGGGAGTCGCACGATCATGTAAGCCAACTTACATGGACTAATGCAAAAAAAAATTAGCAATTATTGACTGAGTGTAAACTGATCAAAGTGGTACTGGTTTAACTTGGTTCGGTTAGTCTAAAACAGTCAGTTAGGTTGGACTGAACCAGCTCGGGCAAATGAATCAGTTTGGATTGGTCTGACCAGACCGATCCGGTTAAACTGAACAGGTTTGGTTCAAGTGAACCAGCTCGGGCCTGGATGTTCTGGTTTGGGTCAACATCCAAGTGGGTCGTAAAGGCCCAATTACAGTCCGAAACAGGGAAAAGAAAGAAAGAACAGGGGAGGGGAAGGAGCCTCGCCAGTGATGGCAGAAACGGAGAGAGAGGGGGGATAAGAAGCAAGGGAGAAACACAGGAAGAAAGAGTGAAAAACGAGAGACGAAGCAAAGGGGACGAGATAAAGCAGAAGAGAGAGAAATTGAGATAGAGAGAGATAAACAGAGAGATGAAACAAAAGGGAAAGAGAGAAATCAGCGAGAAGGACAGAAGCAAAGAGAAATGAGAGAAAATGAGAAACATAAATAGAGGGAGAGACAAAGAGAACGAAGCAAAAGGAGAGAGAAGATCTGAGAGAGAGAGAAACAGAGATGGGGAGAAGCAAAGAGGAAGACGAATGAGAGAGAGAGATCGAGAAATAGAGGGATATAGAGAGAGAGAAACAAATAAAGAGAGACAAAGTAGAAGAGAGAGAAACAGAAGGAGAAAGATGAAGCAAAGGAGGGAGAAGCAAAGAAGAAAGAAGAAGAGAGACATGGGAAAAAGGAAAGGAATTAGAGAGAGAGAACATGGAGAAAGCAAAGAGGGAGACCGAAAAAGAGAGACAAAGAGAAGAAGGAAACGGAGAATGACTGTAAAGGAGGGAAAGAAAAGAAAGGAGAACAAGAAGGTTACCGAAGATGCAAGCTAGGTGGCGGCAATGGATGAGCTGAAAGAGAATGCAGAAGGAGAGGGAAACAAAAGGGGGGGTTTCAATGATTTGAGGCTGAGGAGGAGAGAGAAGGAGAAAACTAATATATAAAGCATTAGGTTAGGGTATAAATAGCATATGGTGTGAATGAGTTTGAGAATGGAGAAGAGATATTGCCGAATGAAATAAAAAAAGGTTAGGGTTTGTCTTGTATACATATAGACATATGGTGTGAGTGAGTTTTTTGAAAATACAAATATATCCCTTTACAAAATTTAAAAAATAATATCATCTAGTTAAGATAGCTTTAGAAAAATTGCAAATAATCTTCTTTTAAAAATCAAATTTATCTTTTAAATCAATTTTACGAAAATATCCATTTACGAAAGATCAGGATATTACATAAATTCTTGTGTGAAACCTGTTCACGAAGGAAAATTGAGAAGGAGTGCCCACAACCTTGTTTTGAAGGGCTAGGATTTCCCAGCCTTTATATTATTTTAATTTTTTCAATATGATTTTAAAGTTTTGTTAATTAAATTAATTTAAGATTATATTTACGGATCAATTTATTAAATTAAATTTATGGATTATAAAATTAATTTTTAATTTAAAAGTTTTCAAATAAATTGTTTTGATTATTTTCGTATTTTTGTTAAAATAATTTCAAAACAATTTTTAAGGATTATCAAATAAATTGTTTTGATTTTTGGTTAAAATAATTTCAAAATAATTTTTTCTAAGGCCCAGAGAAATCTTTTCTAATTGCTTATCAATTAATTTAAGGTTGAAATTTGGTATAATTTTAAATTCGAACATTAGTATGTTATATATTTTAAAATGAATTAGTTGAAGAAACATGTCGCCAAAGTGACCTCTATTGTGAAAATTAATTTACCTTGAAATATTAAAGGTTCTGTGTGTAACTTATGTGAATATTTACCGGCCCAAAGAAAGGAAAATACTTGACAGAATTACATATGCTTCTATAGTAATAAATACGTGATGATTATTAGATTTTACATATGAAAAATAAAACGGCCCAAAGGAGGCTTCTTCTTTGATATGTTCTTTATCGTCGGTGTTTGATTACTACACCAATGCATCACTTACAAGTTAATAATTTTGGCCAAAGTCAAAATATTAATGGAGTGTTCGGTGTCTTGAGATATGGCTTACTTTTGTTTGAATTTATTATTGTTATTTGAGATTCATGTGAGCTTTTAGGTTGGTTAATTGTTCTCTATCAAGTTATTACGCTAGTTTACGCTAACATCAAGCAAATAAAGTACTAAATGACTCAAAGTCCATGTCCTAGAAAGATAATTCCTTGATAGTTCTTGGAGTTATGGATCTTGATCGTGCATTAAGGATGATTGATTATCCTTCATCTCTTACGAATAAGAGGACGTCTGATGAAAAGAGGGATATGAAAAGGTAGGAGAAATCAAATCGCATGTGTATGATGATCATAAAAAAACCATTCCAAAAACATTCAATGACACTATATTTGAAAAGATAACTATGCTTAAGGATTTTCTTGTGGATATTGAAAAGAGAGTTGTCAAGAACGGAAAGGCAGAAAATGGTACGCTATCGAAAGATCTAATTTTGATGATGTATAAGGGTAAAGGCAACATCAAAGAGTATATTATGGAAATGCCTCAAATTGTTTCAAGGTTGAAAGCACTTAGGCTTGAACTCTTTAAGGACTTTCTTGTGTATCCGGTTTTGATATCCCTTCCAGAACAGTTTAGACATATTAAGGTGTTCTGTAATTGTTAGAAAGAGACTTGAAGATCAGTATAGAATAAGAAGAAACATATAATTATAAGGGTAGGGGTATAACAATGGTTTGTGATGACGTGATTTGATAATGAGTTTCAGAAAAAGTGAAAATAAGAGAATTTTTTTTCTTCAGAAAATTAAGTTGATATTCGAGAACGTGTTTGGTAATAGTATTTGTTAAATGTTTTAGGATAAAATAGAAAACTTATTTAAGAAAAAAGACAAAATTAGAATACAAGATTGCTAAACCTGTTTTCAGCCATTTCTTAATTTCCGGAACAAAAGAACTAAATACAATCCCTTATAAAAAATGGCGTAAGAATCGTGTCAGTACTGTGTTTCAGAAGAGGAGAGAGTAAAACATGATAAGATAGAGAGTTCTTACCTGGCGCCTACCTCTAAGGATAATGGCAAGGGAAAGAAAAGAAAAAAGGATAAGGTAGATGCTGATATAGTACCACACAAGAAACAACAAAAGAAACCGGTTGACTCAGAAAGGAATAGTTGTTACTTCTGTGGAGCTGAAGGGCATAGGAAGAAGTAATAAATCAATTATCACGCTTGGCATGCTAAGAAATATGTACTTATTAAATTTGGTTTATTCTGAGGTTAATTTAAGTTCAGTTGCTAGACACATGTGGTGGATAGATTCTGGTACATCAACTCACATCAGTGTGTCTATACAGGGTTACTTGAATTTTCGATTGCCAAGTGATGTTGAAAGATACATCTATGTGGGCAGTGGGAAGACGGTTGAAATTGGGGCATTAGGTAAATTTAGATTATTGTTAAAGACTAGATTTTATTTGAATCACAATTAAACATTTATTGTACTGCTTTTAGACGAAATTTGATTTCTGTCTCTATTTTGGACAAAGCTGGTTATGTTTGTTCATTTGGAGATGGAAACTTTGGTTTGTTTCGTGATTCAAATTCGGTTGGTTCCAGTTATTTATCGGGTTATGACAATCTTTATTTACTTGATACAATTAAGGAATCCATGCAAGTAAGTACACGAGATACTAAAAGAGAATTAACCAGTGAGAATTCAGTTGCGTTATGGCTCCAGATGGAGAATAATGAGACTTGTGTAAGATGAAATTCTCGGTCCCTTACATAAACTTTGATGTTTGTGTTAATCGTATAAAGGGTAAATAAACCAATAAAATGAGGTTTGAAGCCAACATGACTCAGGATGTCTTAGAACTTATACATAAAGATATTTGTGGTCATTCTCTTTGGTTGTTTAGAATGGTCAACAATAATTTATAACGTTCATAAATAATTATTCTAGATATGGCTACATATATCTCATTCATGAAAAGTCACAGTCATTAGACGTGTTAAAAAATTTTAAGGCTGAAGTTGAGAACCAACTCAACATAAGGATAAAAAACGTCAGATCTGACTGTGGTGGTGAGTACTATAGTAGATGTGATGGTTCAAATGAACAACGTCCAAGAGCGTTTGCTAAATTTCTAGAGGAATGTTGTATCGTCCTACAGTACACTATGTCAGGTTCACTTGCTATGAATGGTGTTGTTGAAAGAAAAAACAGAACGCTTAAGGACGTGATGAGGAGTATGATTAGTTATTCTACCTTACTAGAATAACTCTAGGGGTGTAGTACTTAAGGCTGCTGCATATATCCTTAATAGTTGTCCAACTAAAGCAACTTCCAAGACCCTATATAAACTTTGGACCATCAAGAAATCTAGTCTAAAGCCTGTGCACGTTTGGGGATGTCTAGCTGAGGCAAGACCTTATAGGCCTAATGAAGAGACACTAGACTTAAGGACGGTGAGTTACTATTTTGTTGGATATTCTGAAAGATCTAGGGGTACAAGCTTCATGATCCCACGACTATGTTGATTTTTGAGACGGGAAATTCCCGGTTCTTTAAGGGTGCTGATTTTTCTTGGATTGTAGAGTCTGAAGCTACTAACCACATCTATCACTCTCTACATGGGTTCAGGGAAATCAGAAGGCTTGAAGAGGGCGAGTTCTACTTCTACTAGGAGAATGAAGCACTAGTATCGACCGTATCAGTGGGAACTTTTAAATTATGTTTTGAGAAACATTTTATTATTTTGCGTGATGTTTATTATGTCCCAAGTTTTGGGAAGAATTTGACTTCTATTGGTGCATTAATTGAGCATGGATTTGATCTTAAATTCATTGATAAAGATATTGACATTATTAAAAATGAATGCTTAATTACTATTGCACGTATGATTAATAAATTGTATCACGTAAAATCTCCAGTACCCATGATTTGTGACATTGAAGTGAATATCGATTCACATAGTGATAATAAAAGGTTGAACTATGACTCAACCGATCTAACCTATCTGTGACACTTACGTTTTGGACATATTAGCCTAGACATGATTAAAAAACTTGTGGATGATGGTCCTTTGCAATCTTTAAGTGTGAGTTCACTATCCACATGCGAATCCTGTATAGAAGACAAAATGGCCAAGAGACATTTTTCATCAAAAGATGAAAGAGCCACTCAATACTTTGAACTCATACATAGTAATGTATATGGGCCATTGAATATCCGAGTAAGAGGAGGTTATAAATACTTCGTAACCATAATTGACGACTACTCACATTTTGGTCATGTTTCTCTAATGCATCAAAAGTCTGAAACTTTTGAAAAGTTCAAGAATATAAGGCCTTGGTTGAAAAGCAATTAGTTTGCGGGAGGGGGGGATACGGTTAGAGATTTTATCTTTCAAGAGGAATATGTTGATATTCCCACAGGTGTTATTTGCATTGATCGAGACTGCGTTCCTGACCTTGCTCATGACACAATATATCAAGAAAATATCATAGAACCCCACATTCAGAAATTGTTTTAGAAGAACAAACTCTAGCACGTCAAGAACCTAAGCCATTAAGGATATCAACTAGAGAGAATAAAAGTGCAGTGCCAGATGATTACATTTTATTTCTCCAGGAATATAAGGTATACATTGGAATGATGGAAGATGACCCGATCAACTTCTGTCAATTCATGGAAAGTTTTAACTCTCAGAAGTGGATCGATGCCATGAATGAGGAGATAAATTCCATGAAGGACAATGACGTGTGTGATCTTGTCCCACTACCAGAATGTACGAAACCTATTGGTTCCAAATGGATTTTTAAGACTAAGAGGGATTCAAAAGGTAATGTGGAAAGACACAAGGCTCGTCTTGTCGCAAAGAGCTTTACACAAAAGAAATGCATTGATTATGAAGAGACTTTCTCTGTGGTTTCTACGAAAGACTATTTTAAGATTATAATGGCATTGGTGGTGTATTTCAATCTTGAGATGCATCTAATGGATGTAAAGACAACATTTCTCAACGGTGACAATGATGTGAAGATTTATATGGATTTCTTAAGTTTGTAAACTGTATTCTTTGTGATGGGAGATCCAAAGAATATAGTTTACAAATTTAAGAAATTCATCTATAAACTCAAGCATGCATCTCAACAATGGTATTTTAATTTTCATCCATTGATCATCTCGTTCAGTTTTTAGATGAATTTGATCTAAGATTATATATACCATACGTTATGTGTGAGCAAGCATATTTTTCTGGTTTTATATGTGGATGATATTTTACTTGCTAGCAACGATATAGACTTATTGTACAACACCAAGAAATTTTTATTTAAGAATTTTGAGATGAAAGAACTTGGTGACACCTATTTTGTATTAGGGATCTAAATACATCGAGATCGTCCTTAGGGTATTCTTGGATTATCACAAAGAGCTATATTGAAAAGGTTCTCAAAAGATATGGCATGCAAGTCTGCAAACCAGGTGATACTCTTGTTGCTAAAGGGGACAATTTTGGTCTCAATCAGTGCCCTTAGAATGATTTTAAGGAAAAATAAATGTAGAAGATTCCCTATGCCTCAATAGTAGGGAGTCTGATGTATACTTAGGTTTGTACACGTCTGGATATTGCGTACGTGACTAGGATATTGGGTAGACATTTAAGTAATTCGGGCAGAGACCTTTGGAAAGCAGCTAAACGGGTCTTGTGGTACTTATAGAGAATAAAAGAATACATGTTCACGTATCGGAGGTTGGATTAGATTGACATCATTAGGTATACTAACTATGATTTTGCTGGATGCAAAGATAGCATGTTATGAGGCATTCAATCACGGAATATGACTGCATAATTTTATCACATGGCTGCGAATAGTGGACAATATTGAGAGACCACTCAAGTTATTCTGTAACAATAAGTCAACAGCCATCTATTTTAATAACAACAGGAGCTCGACATAGTCAAGGTACATGACATCAAGTTCATGGTTGTTAAGGAAAAAGTTCAGAGTGGACAATTGTCTATAGAGTACGTCGGAACAAACTCCATTTACGGATCCACTTACTAACAGATTGGCATCCAAATAGTTTCATGAGCACATTGCTCTTATGGGTGTCATATCAGTTGATAATATTCCGTTTTAGTGGGAGTTTGTGATTTTGGATGCTCTTCCTTATAGACACATTTTAAGTTATTTTTATTTATGGATATTTTAAGATAATTTATGTAAAAATAAAGTTTTAGCTAATTCACACTCTCATTCTGGTATGGTTTGACCTCACTAAGGTTTTACGGAGGACCACTTAAAAATATGCATGTTAAGATCACATTACATGAAATTTTCATGCTACACGTCCATATCATAATCCATGTCATTCAGTTATATCGGTTGATGTAATGGAGGACGCTTTGATCCTATGTTGGTACGATTAATGGACCAGATGGGTTATAGATACATTTTGGTAATGACAGCAAAATTAAACTCGTTTGGTTATCTTTGCAAAGCATAATTATAAGGTTATACATATAGTCTAAGTCGGAGAATGTTGGATCCTTAATCTAACATCTGGCTTATATGCGAATAATTATTATGCATTGTCGACTGTCAAATAAGTATAAACCTAAATAAAAGTGATCAGTTAAGGTTTTTGATAATTGAGGTTTTAATTATCTGATAGGTTGTAGAATTTAATGTGTAGAGACTTTAGAATAATTTCTATCTTTATGATCGACTAAAATAAAAATACCAAAAGATAAATTATTTATAAGTGGTTATGGTCCCCAGGTCACACGATTAAAAGGGAAATCATTATATTCTTCTTAATATCTCATCGTTAAAGAAAAAACATAGAGACTTAATCAAAAGAGACTCTCTGATTGAGAATCGTGTAGATCTGGAATGTCAACTGCTTGGTTCTAAACAACGCTATATCATCATGAGTTTAGGTACGCTCCCGCTCTATTATTAATTTAATTCTTAGTGTTTTCAACATGAGATCTTGGGATTTTATACGATACAATTTATACCGATAAATTTTTTTATCTAACATTGTGTTCCTCTCCTTCCACCATGCCCAAGACAGTGTTAAAAACTCATCCCACTCAACCTCCGAGAAACCCCGAGAAACAACAAGCAAAAACTCCCAAGAGTCCTTGAAACATGTTGGAATTTTTCCTTTGAAAGTGGTTAAATTCCAAAAAAAAATTGCTGCTCTACAATACCATAAGTCATATGATGTAGAATCCTCAGGAAACCTGAACATCAGGAAAAAATGATCCACCTCCATACCTCTCTCGTTAAGATTAGTTGTTGTTGGAAAATTCTTACAAATCCTCCAAGCAAAAAGTCTCATCTTGTTTGGTTTTTTGCAGTTCCAAGTTTTCTTCCATCTTGATCTCACCCCTCTATCATCAGAGGAGGATGGAAGACCCATTATCTCCTTAGCCAAAATATATCTAGACTCAATTGAATAGTAACCATTCTTCTCTAGATGCCAAATCAATTTATCATCTCCTCATTCTCTCTTTAATAGAATACCAAGAATCATATTAGCTTCATCCTCTGTAAAGCTTTGCTGAATAAGGGAAACATTCCAGACCATATTCTAAGTGGTTAGCGAACTCACCATTGAGATTCACTCTTTAGAAGTCGCATCTAAACGTGATAAGTGTCGATGAATCCTAATTCATTTATCTCCTTCTTGATTTCTTATTCTATTCATAAAAAAATTATTAAGTCTAAGAATAAACCTCAAGTAGTACTAAAATATTTAAGAAAATTCAAAAAAAGTCATATTGACCCTATGTTCTCATTGTTGGACCATTGCCTGCTTGTCAGGCTAGATTCCATCCGATCTTGTTTGCTTGCTTCTGAAAACGATTACTGCAGATCGACACTGGAAGGGACCCAAACCTAGGGTGTGACGCTTCTTGTCGAGTACAATTAGGACTTGAAGTTTGTTTACATAGTAGGAGAAAGACAATTATAGAGAATGAGACTCAGTCTTGAGCAACTTTCCGATTTTAAAAATTTGAGGAAAAACCATTGAACCACGAACAGTTCGTGGGCGGAATATAAAAAAATTTAACATCAACCAATTTAATCATATTAAATATTAAAATCATACATCCGATTATGCATACAAAGTTAAACATATTCAAAAGTGGTAGAAACGATTTATACATTTTCGTTGTATCAGAGATTTTCTAAATTGGTATAATCCTTATTAAATGCTTCGTGTTCTTCGATATTCAAATCCAAGAACTTCAATTAGTATTTGCACGAACAACCACTCGTTGGATTCAGAAGTATATTTTGCAATGATGTCATTAGAAACTGAGTGTAGACTCTCAAAACAACTGAGGAAGAAAAATTAAAATTTTCTCTTCCTCTGGTGATTTCAGCGGCAAATGTAGGAGGAGGAGGGAGAAATTTCTTTCTGTTCTGTGTGATTAGGGTTGTGTCAACATACTTAGTGAGGCAACCCTAATGCCATCCCTTATGTAATAATTTTAGAATTTTCACATATACCCCATATATGTGTAATTCCTAAAATTCACACCCATGATCTATAATTGCTGAAAATTTAATCTCCCATTAAAGTCAATATTGTGTCCAAATTTATCAACCCAAAATTCATAAAATTAAATTGATCTCCATCAATTAGTTAATTAATTTCTCTTATTTACTAATTATCAAATAATTAAAAAATAATAAATTAATTAATTTTAACATTAATTAATTACTCTTCACTAATTAAGTGACAACATCCATTACATATGGGTTCAGGAAATACACATTAGCCCAACTGATGTTATTTTTTCTATTCCTGTCCTCATGAGCTACTTCTGAGACCAAATGGATACACATAAATAAAGTTATAGGATTCAAATACCTGATGAATTTAACTCTATAAATTTTTTACCTATTTAATCCTGACACCGTACGACTCCACTATAGGTTCGATGCCGAATCAACTTTCGATTCATGCACGCTACATTTTCTATTGGTGCAAATAAATACTTTTATTTCACGGTCCATATAATATTTTAACATATTATCTTTCGTGAATATCAGTATAAAGAGCGGGATGTAAAATTATCATTTTACTCCGCTTATTATTATTTCCTTAACTTCTTTATCGACTGTGAATAAGAAATACATAATAGTGAATTGTCTCGTACAATTCCATGTCTTATTTAATGATAAATTTCATCGAATACTTGGCCAGGTTAATTTATTCACACACCTATCAATAAAGCATAAGATGATATTGTTGCATTTTACAACCTAACCACGAATTTTCATATCTATGAATCACGCACTTTCAACATAGTTGAATCACGATCCCAACAGTCGAGTTTTGTATCAAAGATCATAACTAACTAGGTCAAGTTTCATATTCACCTCAAGATTAAGATAGTTATGAAAACACCCTTAAGGTGTAACAATTATATTTAGAGTTAGATAAATAGTTTTACTCGAAACTAATTTGTTATTGGTTTATTCAACATGTTCAATAACATGTCTAGATCAACTGTTAGAGTTCCCACTCCCATACCCTAAGACTGACATCATTTGGTACAACGTAACAGTCGTAATCAGAATCAATTGCCCAGTCGATCCTAAGACTGTGAATAATGTTATGAACTATTTCAGAAGAGTTTATCTAGAAGACCCCTTAGTCTTTACTCTTCTTACGTTGACAATAATTTCAAGACTTGAGTAAATTATAAACACACTTTAATTAATAGAAAAAACTTTCATTCATTCATTAAATTTAGTAACAAAATGTCAGAGAAATAACTAAATACTCATAAATGGTTATTACACCCTATTTTATGAAAATAATTCCAACAATCTCCTACTTGAACTAAAGTAGGCGTGTACAATCTCGTATCCTAATACCCTCCAGATGACTATCAAAGACTTTACTACTTAAAGTGTTTGTGAAACCCTAAACGATAACAATTAGGGTTTAAGAAACCCTGTGATGTTTCGCAAAAACCAAAACATCATATTTTATCTTTAAAATTTTAAATTTTGAATTTTAGATTTTAAATAGATAAAAGATAATTAAGATTCAAAAAATAATTATCTAATTTTATCTATTTATCATTTGAATTTTAAATTCAAAAGATAATTATCTATTTATCCTTTTATCTTTTGGATTTTAAATTCAAAAGGATAATTATCCATTTTATCTATTGTATCTTTTGAATTTTGAATTCGAAAGATAATTATCTATTTATTATTTTATCTCTTTTATATTAAATTTTAAAAATATTTGAATGGGATTATTTAATTAGGAAAATAGTTTTCTTTAATTAAAGGGTTTGATCAAAATTTTGAATTTTGAAATTGGGACTACACTGTTGTAAAAACTTACAAAATTGGTGGTACTTTCTAAAGGACAATGAGACTATTGGAGACACCATGAAGACTAGTATTTAAATTAATTATAATTAATTTATTATTCTTTTGGGGTTATAATTAGAAATGAGCCGATGTGAAGGTTAATTTTGAATGGATGATTTATTATTAATCTCGCATCATCATATAACATAGAGAAAAAGGGTTATGCCAATATCAAAATGCCATGTAGCATGTCATCATTGTAGTTTAATTTATAATGGGTTATAATTTAAATACAATGTGAATTTTATAAAAGTTATAAATTTAAATTGGGATTTAAGTTTTGTAAAAATTTAAAAAATTTGAAACTTATTTTTTCCCAATTAAGAAAGAGTAAAATTTTTTGAAAAAAAAACAACGAAAAATCCAATTTTTTCCAAAAACTAAGTCGGAGGGTCTTTTACCTTGAAACGTTCTAAAGGTCCTCAACGCAAACTTGATCGTGACACGAAAAATGGTTTAGAGCCGCCCTAGTGGTCCTATTTTCAGTGGGAGAAATTTGGGAATTGTGTCTCTTTGAATCATTGAGTTGTTTGAAAAGCTAAAGCTTGTAAAGGAAGTGGTAAGGTCGGATCGTTCCTAGACGGACTGTTAGTTTATGGCAACCTTTAAATCCGATGCGTTGGTTAAACACTTAGACCGAAGAAAATTGGAATCCCTCATAAGGACTAGTCAATGGGCTTAAAGTGATCAAAACCATTGGTGATTGGTTAAGCTAGATGTAGTGACATCTTCAGAAGCGTTAACCAAATGAGAGAAGTCTCGATGCGATATGAGATAGCTTGGACGTTGTCC
This sequence comes from Datisca glomerata, assembly GCA_003255025.1. NCBI lineage: Eukaryota > Viridiplantae > Streptophyta > Magnoliopsida > Cucurbitales > Datiscaceae > Datisca > Datisca glomerata. Next base: position 1,707,455 of record QANY01005263.1, on the reverse strand, counting down.
TTAGATGAGACAAGCTATCGTTGTTATATCATGAAAGAAATATTTTTATTGGATTTGTAAATTTTAAAGTATTTGCATCATGCATCATACTTTGCTAAATAATTGAGTATTTATTTACAACGTTTTATTTATTCTTTTCAGCAATCATGTCATTATCCACACTTACATTTATCTTAAACACGAACAGGCTTACTGGTGAAAATTACATGAATTGGAAATGTAATCTTGATATCGTGCTGATGGTAGAAAAGCACAAGTTCGTGTTAACCACCTCTTGTCCCTTGAGCCTATTGCTAGGGGTGTAAGTAAAACCAAGAAAACCGACCAGACTGCCCGAACCGGACTCAACCGATGCGGTTCGGCCAATTTTTACACTTTTATCAATTTGGTTCGGTTCATTTGTATAAGTTAAAAATAAGCTCGGTTCGGTTCGGTGTGCGGTTTTTGTGAAAAAACCGTACTGAATCAAACCGTACTAATATATATACCTCTACAATTTGCCCTAACTTTCCCTTCTCCTCACTCTCGCTATCTCGCTCTTGCCTCTCGCTCGCAGATCTAATTTCCCTTCCCCTTCTCCTCTGTCCTCCTAGTCACCCTCGGCTCTCGCTGTTTCACTCTTGCCTCTCGCACTTCGCAGACCTAATTTCCCCTTCTCGTTAGTCCTTACAACTTGACAGTTCGAGTTAGAGACGAGAGAGGTGACTTGCTCGACGACGAAGGGGAGACTCTATTTGCTCGACTGCTTAATGACGAAGGGGAGATATGATTGCTTGACTGCTCAACGATGAAGTTGAGATCAGTTTGCTCGACTGCTAATGACGAAGGAAAGATCTGGTATACTATCTCTCTCTCTCTCTCTGTATCGTCCATATTTTTTTATCTGCACTATTATTTTTTAAATCTACGCTATTAGTTGTTTTTAGATCTGTACTATTAGATTATTAGTTGTTCACATTTTGTTTTTTAGATCTGCACTATTATTTTTTGAACTTCTTAGTTCAAATTATGTTTTTTTACTACACTATTAGTTGTTTTTTAAGATATGCACTATTAGATTATTATATGGTAACTAGATGAAGGAGAGATCTAATAACTAGACAACATAATGAATTTCTCTTGAAATATAACATGCAATAGATTAAAATGAGAATAATTTAGCTTACCCCAATTTCAGGAACATAAAGAAAGTTTGAACAGTGATCCAATGAAGACAGAGCATGCTAACTGATTGAAACAACACTCATAAGCAATTGATTACCCAAAATAAATTTTTAATAGATAAAACAGAAACCAAACACAATAGATGCTAAAATATGAGCTCAACCGAAATAACCCACCAGTGCTACACATCCCATTGATTATGATCTTCTTAACTGAGAAAAAAATTAAGTTTGCTTGTTTTGTCAGAACTTATTACCTTATTGGGATGTCTTCTTGTTTTGTCTGAACTTATTGGGATCTCTGCTTGTTTTGTCTGAACATATAGGGATGTATGCTTGTTTTGTCTCAACTTATTGAGATGTCTGCTTGTTTTGTCTAAACTTATTAGGATGTCTACTCATTATGTTTGAACTTATTGGGTGTCTGCTTGTGTGACTATATAGTTTAGAAATTAAGTTTGATTTGAGTTAATGAGTCTCAGTTAATGATTTTCTAGATGGAAAAATCGAAGACGCGAAAATCTATCTTTGGTTCAAAATCTCCCGAATTGCCACCGAAACCCCTAAGAGTGGGTAAAAGAAAATTGTCTAGGAAGCTTTCAATTGTTTGGGATTCATTTACTAATAATGAACCTGATAAAGAAGGTAATGTAACATCCACATGTGATTATTGCAAACAAGTTTTCAAATATCATTCTAGACACAATGGGACCTCAATTATGTTAGGACACTTGGATATCTGCAAAAAGAATCCTAATAGGTTTCTTGATTATAAATAAAATACTTTGGGTTTTGAAATTAAGAAGGAGGTTGGTGGTTCACAAACTTGTGATTTGGTTGCCACTAGTTATAGTGAGGATAGATGTAGAAAGGCACTTGCAAAGTTCATTATCAAAATTGAGCTACCATTGAGAGTTGTTGAGGTTGATTCATTTCGTGACTGTAGCTATACTTTGTAACCTAAATTTAATGTTCCATCATGAGTTACAGTTGCTAAATATTGCTTCCAACTACACTGAAATGGGAACAAAAAGCTACAAAGCGTCTTTAAGAAATAAAAACAAAGAGTTTGTCTTACGACAGATACATGGGCATCTATTCAATTTTTTTACTATATGGTGTTAAATGCTCACAATATTGACAAAGAATGGAGTTTACAAAAGAGAATTCTGGACTTTTGTTTGATTTCTAGTCATAAAGGAGAGTCAGTAGGTTTACAAATTGAGAATTGTTTGCTTGAATGAGGCATTGATAGAGTTTTTACTATGATTGTTGATAATGCTATGAGATATGTGAGGTCCTCACCAGCTAGATTAGTTAAGTTTAAGGCTTTTGTTGAGGCAACGAAGATTTCCTCCAAAAGCCTTCTGTGGCTAGATTGCCCACTAGAACGAACTCAACTTACATAATGTTGGAGGCTGCTGAAAAGTTTCAAAATGCTTTTGAAAGACTCGAGGAGCAAGATGCACAATATTTCATAGATTGTCTTGGAGATGGGGGAAATAAAGGGGGCCTCCTAGTTATGATGGTTGGAATAATGCTCGTGTCTTTATTTAGTTTTTGAAAGTATTCTATGAAACGACTCTAAGACTTTCCAGTTCTTTGCATGTGTATTCGATGGATTCTTTCAAGAGCTTTGTAATATTGAAAGTATGATTCGAAAGTATTCTAAAAATAATGATTATCGTTTGAGTAAAATGACATCTAGCATGAAAATGAAGTTTGCTAAGTATTGGGAAGTTTCGAGAAAGTGAACTCTTTATTGTTTGTAGTTGTTTTTCTTGACCCACGATTGAAAATAAAGTTCATTGATTATTATTTTTCAATTTTAAATGACCTTAATGTTGCTAAAGAGTCAACAAAGAAGGTTAAGTTAGTTTCGAGAATATTGTTTGATGCATATAAGGGTGATGTAATGATAGAAGTCAAAGATGCATCATCTTCTCAACACGTGGTTCAAGATGATGAAGATGAGTTTGACTTCACCTTTACATTTTTTAAGCATATGAATGAAGAGGAAAACATGGATAATAAGTCAGAATTAGATCAATATTATTGGAAGCTTGTGAATTTTTTTTGATGATTTTGATCTTCTTAATTGGTGGAAGGTGAACTCTTCTAAATATCTGGTACTTGCATTGATGGCTAGAGATGTATTGGCAATTTCGATTTCAATGGTTGCTTCAGAATCTGCTTTTAGTATCGGTGGGCATATACTTGATCAGTACCGTAGCTTATTGGATCCTAAAACTATCCAAGCCCTTGAGTGTTTACAAGATTGGTTTTGATCTTCGTAAATTGACATTGTAGAACCACTTGAGGATAGTGAAAAACTGGATAAAGGTATCTCATTTTATATTTTAGTTTTTATTATGTGAAATTTTAGTTGTGCTATCAATTTTAATGTATATTTTTTGTTTGCTCTTTAGATTTGGAGACTAAAGAGGAGTCTGTAACCCTAATAGTGGAGGATGATGTCGAGTAGTACGACATCATGTGATGGGTGAAACTGATTATGATCGTAACATTTGGTAGTAAGTATCTCACTTAATCAGTTTTTGTTTGTTCTTTTGAGTTGGCTATCTATGTGACATGGACATTTTTTCACATTTAATGAGTTTTGTCCTGCACTTTTTCATCAGATTTAGTCGATCTGAAAGATATGTTTATGTCCTACACTTTTTCACCATGCATTGAGTTTTGGATGAAAAAATGATCATTTTCAACTTTGATAATAGTTTAGAGGCTTAATTGACATATTTAGAGGGTTAAGATTTAAAGTGTTACCTTGTGATATTAGAGAGATAATTGGAAGGAAAATATATTAACTGTAAAAAATGTTTTAGAAGGAAAATGTTTATTACTATTGATTTTAAACATTGTCCTAGGACTAAGAACATCCTTGCCATTTGTGCTAGAGCGGGGAGTTTTAGTTTTGCTCCAACTATCTTATGTTACCATCTCCCTGACTATTCTCTCTTTGTGGAGTGGAGGTTGATGAGGCGGATGTCTTCCTAATATTGGTATATTGTTCATTTTTGGACAATTGAGTGTAGGGTTTGCTGATTAGATTGGCTAGTATTTTCCCATTTCTTCTTTTAGGTTGTGTTTTGATGTTGGAACTGTAAGGTTGAAATGAGGATGGGGATGACAATGACCTTCAGCCTGCTATTTAGTTTATGGGCCATGGTTTTCTTTTCTCGTTTGATTTCTCAATTCTTCTTTGGTCGAATCCATTTAAGCATATTACATTATCTTTGATTTTGTAATTCCCTTCATATTGGCTCTAATTTGATAATGAACCTATATTGTTATGCATTTTGCCTTCTGATTTTTAAGAGATTCATGAGTCTCCATATGTATGGTTTTTATATAGAATATGTTGCAACGCTAGTGAGATGACTTATTTGTTGTTTACATATTTATATAGGCAAATGGGGCAATTCAAACGGGATTGAGGAAAGCAAATGCTACTGCAGTACTGCCACTGTATTAGAAACTCTTTCAGTTTCAGCAGAGTCTAAACTTTGAATTTTTTAAGTGGTAGTTGTATATTTTTCTACTTATATAAGTCTGAGTCTGTAATGCCATCTTGAATTTAATAAGCCTGAGATCTTGAATTTAGAAATAGTATTTTTAAATGTATTTTCCTGCTCCTACTATCTTCAGTTTCACCATCCATTGAGTCTTTATGTGGTTTAAAGACATAATCATTTTTTATTTACTTTTTTTGGGCAAAAAATGGTTTGGTATTTTTTTTATTTTTATATATATATTTGGTAGGACAAAATCGCGAAAGTGAACCGAATTGAACCAGTTTTGGATGGTTCAGTCCGGTTCATTTTACGTTGAATCGGTGGTTCGATTCGGTTATAATATTTGAAAAATGATATTTACGGTTCGATTCCAAAAATACCCCTAAGTCGAGTCGAACCGAATCGATTACACCCCTACTTATTGTTGAATCAACTAAAGAAAAAAATGATGCTTATGCTTCTTGGCTGTGTTCTGATGAGATCGTCAAATGTTACATCTTGGCTTCTGTTTGCAATATGTTACAACAACAACATTAGAACATGGAAACTGTCGTTGATATGATGTTGAACATCACCAAAATGTTTGGAGATCAAGGTCGTCAAGCCAAACAGGCTGCTGTGTGAAAGGATGAAACCTATAACTCTTGTTAGAGAACATATGATGTTGATCATTAGTTATCTGAATGAGATGGAGATCATAAGTGCTAAAGTAGATGCGAGACACAAGTTGATATGATCCTTGAGACTCTACCAGACACTTTTGAGAACTTCAAACTTAATTATTCGATGAATAAGTTGAGGTACTCACTTCCTAAGCTAATGAAAGAATTGCAAGATGCTGAGACATTGTTTCTAAAGGGCATGAGGAAGACTGGAAAGGTAAACTTTACTGAAAGCAACTCTTCCACCTCTGACACAAAAAAATGCAGGAGATGTGTGAAGAAGGCAAAGAAGCAGAACTCCAAAGTTGCGAAAGGTAAGGGCACTACAAAAGTGGACAAATCGAAAAACAAGTGTCATCATTGTGGAGCCGCTTGCCATTGGAAACGCAACTGCCCAAACTATCTCAAGGAGTTGAGATCTAAAGATATAGTACTTATGATCGAACCCTGTTATGTGGCCGACTCTACTCTTTCGTGGATTTTAGACTCTACAGCCATTTACTATATTTAATATTTCCTGCAGGGGTTCAGGAAAATCAGAAGACTTGATGAGGGCGAATTCAATTTTCGTTGGGGAAATGGAGCACCAGTATCATCTGTATCTATGAGATTTACTAAATTGTCATTTGATAACAGTTTTATGATTTTACGTGATGTTTATTATATCCCATTTTTGGAAGAACCTTATTTCAGTAGCTAGTTTAATTAAGCAAGAATTCAGTTTGAATTTCATTGATAAATATATTGATATTTTTAAAAATGACTGCTTAATTACTATTGAACGTTTGATAAATAAATTATTTAACGTAAAACAATTGTTCAAATGATATGTGACACTGAAGTAAATACTGATTTATAAAGGGATAGTAAAAGATCGAAGTCTAACTCAATCGATCTAACCTATTTTCTTACGTCTTGGCCACATTAGCTTGGGCTAGATTAAAAGACTTGCAAATGATGGTCCATTGTAAAATTTAAGTGTAGGATCACTACCCATATGAATACTTTGTAACATTCACTAATAACTACTCACGTTTTGGACATTTTTATCTAATGCACCAAAAGTCTGAAACTTTGAAAATTTCAAAGAGTATAAGGCTATGGTTGAGAAGAAATTGGAGAAACAAATCAAAACACTACAATCTGATCATGATGGAGAGTACTTGCTAGGAGAGTTTTAAGACTTTCTTAAGGAAGAATGTATTCTTTCTCAGCTTCTGGCACTCTAGAACAGAACGTTGTGTCAGAGGGAAAGAATCAAATTCTGATGGATATGGTTAGATCCATGATGAGTTATGAATGCCTCCCAGATTCATTCTGAGAGTATGCCTTGGAAACAACAACATACATTATGAACCAAGTTCCGTCGAAGACGGTGCTTCGCACGCCAAATGAAAGATGGAATGGACGAATGTCGTCCATTAACCATTTTAGGATATGGGGGTGCTCAACACATGTTCTGAAATAAAAGACATGCAAGATGACCAATCGATCAAAATTATGCATGTTTGTAGGACATTCTAAAGAACGAAGGGGTATGTCCTTTATATTCCGACTGATAAGAAAACATTCATGATCACGAATACACATTTTCTTGAAGAAGACTATATGACAAGTGTGAAGCTGAGAAACACTCTTATTCTATAGGAATTATTAAGTGGGAGGACACCAACTTCTTAATCGGGAACTGTTTCTAATTCAATAATGGAAGAACCACAGCTGGGCCAAGAGCCTATGGAGCCTCGACATAGTGGGAGGGTTATGAGACACCCTGACAGGTACATGTCTTATGGAGATGCCTAAATATCAGTCTCAAATAAGGATCATGATGAACCTATCTCCTACTCACTAGCCATGGCTGGTCCTGAAACAAACCTATGGCAAGAAGCCATGAACGTTGAGATACATTCGATGTACCCGAACACAGTTTGAAAACTTGTAGATCTTTTTGAAAGGGTAAAACCTGTAAGGTGTAAATGGATCTATAAGAAAAAGAAAGGTCTAGATGGGAATGTGGAGACATTCAAAGCTGGACTAGCAGCCAAGAGCTACACTCAAAAGGAAGGTATAGACTATGAGGATACCTTCTCACCGGTAGCCATGCATAAACTCATCTGAATCCTCTTGTCCATTGTTGCTGTCCTCGATAATGAAATCTGGCAGATGGATGTCAAGACTGCCTTTCTAGATGGCAATCTTGAAGAGTACATTTATATGACTCAACCAGACGGGTTCATGGAGAAAGACCAAAATGGCAAGGTTTGCGATCTACTGAAGTCCATTTATGGACTTAAGCAAGCGCCACAGTCGTGGAATATTAGGCTTGATGAAGTTGTTAAGAACTTTAGTTTTGAATAGTTAGTTGGCAAACCCTGTGTATATAAGCTGATACATGAAGGGAAGTGGTTTTGTCGTCTTATACATGGATGATATTCTACTCATTGGGAATGAATTAGGAAAATTATCTGATGTCAAGATTTGGCTCGTAAAATAATTTGTATGAATGATCTTGGAAAAGCTGCATTTGTCTTAGGTATTCAGATATTTCAAGATAGGAAGAACAAATAATTGACATTGTATTAAGCATCTTATATTGATACGGTGATGGATCACTTCAGCATGTAAGACTCCAATAAGGGATATCTTCCTTTCAGGCATGGAGTTAGCCTCTCCAAAGAGCAGTCTCCCAAGACACCTCAAGAAGAGGAAGACATGAGAAAGATTTCATATGCCTCAGTCGTAGGAAGTTTTATGTATACGATGCTTTGTACTAGGCCAGACATTTGCTACGCGATGGGCGTGGTGAGTCGTTTCTAATATAATTCTAGAATCGAGCATTGAAATGCAGTAAAGTATATCCTTAAGTATCTTAGAAGAACAAAGTACTACATGCTTGTGTATTCAGGTACTGACCTGAATATGATGGGGTATACTGATCTAATTTTCAAGAAGACAAAGATTTTAGGAGGTCCACTTCAAGATCCGTGTTCATCCTGAACGGCGAAACAATTATATGAAGAAGTATCAAGCAATATTACATTACTTATTCTACCAAGGAAGCTGAAAATATGGCATCTTATGAACTTCTAAGGAGGTTGTTTGGCTTATAAAGTTCTTGAAGACTCTAGAAGTTGTTCCAGAAACTGACAAGCCCATGACATTTTATTGCGATAATAGTGGGGTTATAGCAAACTCGAAGGAACCAAGGAGCCACAAAAGATCTAACCACATAGAGCGTAGGAATCACTTGATTAGAGATATTTTTCAACGTGGAGATGTTGTAGTGACACACATATTAACGGTCAATAACCTGGCTGATCCATTCATGAATACTTTAAGCAGTAAAGTCTTTAATGGTCATCTGAAGTGCATGGGGATACAAGATTGTACACGCCTACTTTAGTCCAAGTGGGAGATTGTTGGAATTATGTACATAAAGTAGGTCTAATAACTATTTATGAGTATTTAATTATTTCTCTGACATTTTGTATTATTGAATTTAATGAATAAATAAAAAAATTTATATTAATGAAAGTGTGTTTATAATTTACTCAAGTCTAGGAATAATTGTCAACGTAAGAAGAGTAAAGACAGATGGGTCTTCCAGACAAACTCTTTTGAAATAGTTCAGAATCTTATTCGCAGTCTTAGGATCGACTGTGCAATCGAGTCTTATTACAACTGTTAGGTTAAACTAAAGGTTGTCGGTCTTAGGGATGAGAGTGGAGACTCTATCGATTGACCTAGACATGTTGTGGAACATTTTAAATATATTAGTAACAAATTAGTTTAGAATAAAACAGTGTATCTAGCTCTAAATTTAATTATTACACCTTAAGGATATTTTTATAATTACCTTAATCCTGAGGTGAATGTGAAACTTGACCTAGTTAGTTACGAACTTTCATATGTCAAAAGAGTGAGTTCAAATTACATATCTCAGTTGTTGGGATTGTGATTCAATTATGTTGGAGTTGTGTGATTCACATATATGAAAATTCGTTATTAGATTGTAAAATGCAACAATATCACCTTATGCTTTATTGATGGGTGTGTGAATAAATTAACCTGGCCATGTACTCGATAAAATATATAATTAAATAAGACGGATAATTATAAGAGACAATTCACTATTATGTTTTTCTTATTCACAGTTACTAAATGAGTTAAGAAAATAATAACAAGAGGGGTAAATCGATAATATTACATCGCGCACTTGTTACTGATATTCACGAATGTTCATATGTTAAAATATATTGTAGACCATGAAATAAAAATGTTTATTTGCACCAACATAAAATGTAGCTCGCATGAATCGAGAGCTAATTCAGCATATAACCTATAGTGGAGTCATACAATGCCAAGATTAAATAGGTCAAGAATTTATGGAGATAAATTCACCGAGTATCTGGGCCTTATAGCTTTATTCATTTGGGTCCATTTGGTCTCAGCTCATGAGGACAAAAATAGAAGAAACAATATTAGTTAGACCAAAATGTGTTTTGGAGCCAATGTGTATTTGTCGAACCATAAATGATGAGTGTTGTCGCTTAATTAGCGAAGAGCAATTAACTGAAATTCAAATGAATTATTTTATTATTTTATAATTATTAGATAATTAGGAAATAGGAGAAATTAATTAATTAACTGATGAAGTTCAACTTAATTTATCAATTTTGGATCGATAAATTTGGATATAATATTGACTTTAATGGGAGATGAAATTTTCGACAATTATAAATTATGCGGGTGAATTTTGGAAATTACACATACATGGGGTATATGTGAAAATTCTCAAATTATTATATAAAGAGATGTCATTTGGGTTGTCTCCCTAAGTGTGTTGACATAACCATAATCACACAGGGCAAAAAAGATTTATTTCTCCTCATCTTATTGTTGCTGCTGAAATCACCAGAGGAAGAGAAAATTTTGATTTTTCTTCCTCAATATTTTTGAGAGCCCACACTCAATTCCTAATGACGTCCTTGCGAGATATACTTCTAAATCTAATGAGTGGTTTTTGGTGCGAAGCTTGATTAAAGTTCTTGGATTTGAAGATCAAAGAAAGCAAAACATTTAATAAGAATTTCACCAATTCAGAAAGTGTCTGATACAACGAAAATGTATAAATCGTTTCTTTATCTTTTGAATACATTTAACTTCATATGCATAATTGGATGTGTGTTTTTAATATTTAATATGACACTCCCACTTAGTTTTTGAAAAAATAGATTTTTGGTTTTGTTTTACAAAACAAGCAAACATCCCAATAAGGCAATAAGTTCAGACAAAACAAGCAAACTTAATTTTTTTCTTAGTTTAAGAAGATCATAATCAATGTGATGTGTAGCGATGGTGGGTTGTTTAGGTTGAGCTCATATTTTAGCATATATTGTGTTTGGTTTCTGTTTTATCTATTAAAAACTTATTTTGGGTAATCATTTGCTTATGTTTGAAGTTCTCCATTTCCCCAACGAAAATTAAGTTTGAAGTTCTCAAAAGTGTTAGGCAGTCTCAAGGATCATATTAACATGTGTGTCGCCATCTACCTCAGCACACATGATCTCCATCTCATTCACATAACTAGTGATCATCATTATATGTTCTTTGACAAGAGTTTTAGGGTTCATCATGAACTTCATGAAGTTTCACACATCAGCCTGTTTGTCTTGACGACCCTAATCTTCGAACATTTTGGTGATTTTCAACATTATATCAGCGACAGTTTCCATACTCTGATGTTGTTATTGCAATATATTGCTAAAAGAAGCCAAGATGTAACTTTTGGTGATCTCTTCAGAGCGCATCCAAGAAGTATAAACATCATGTTCCACTTGAGTCGATTCAAACAATAGGCTCAAGGGGACAAACGGTGGTGAGCACGAACTTGAGCTTTTTTACCGTTAGCACGATATCAAGATTACGTTTCTAATCTATGTAATTTTCACCACTAAGTTTGTTCACATTTAAGATAGTTGAGAGTGTGGATAACGACATGATTACTGAAAAGAATAAATAAAGTGGTGTGAATAAATACTCAATTATTTATGAAAGTATGATGCATGATGCAAATACTTAAATATTTAAAAATCCAATAAGAATATTTCTTCCATGATGTTATAATCAACAACGATATTTTATCTCATCTAAGGACAACGTCCAAGCTACTTCCTATCGTATCGAGACTCCTCTCATTTGGTTAAATACTTCTCAATATGTCAGTACATCTAGCTTAACCAACCACCAATGGTTTTGGTCACCTTAGCTCCATCGACTAACCCCTATGAGGGAATCCAATGTGCTTCGGTCTAAGTGTTTAACCAACGCATCGGCTTTAAAGGTTGCCATGAACTAACAGTCCGTCTAGGGACGGTCCTGCCTCACCACTTCCTTTACAAGCTTTAGTTTATTAAATAACTCGATGACTCAAAGCAACACGATTCTCAACTTTCTCCCAATGAAGAGAGGACTGCTATGGTGACTCTAAACCATTCCTCCACGATCATGTTTGCGTTGAAAACATTGGGAATGTTTCAACGTAAATGACACTCCCACTTAGTTTTTGAAAAAATAGATTTTTGGTTTTTGTTTTACAAACAAGCAAACATCCCAATAAGGCAATAAGTTCAGACAAAACAAGCAAACTTAATTTTTTTCTTAGTTTAAGAAGATCATAATCAATGTGATGTGTAGCAATGGTGGGTTGTTTCGGTTGAGCTCATATTTTAGCATATATTGTGTTTGGTTTCTGTTTTATCTATTAAAAACTTATTTTGGGTAATCATTTGCTTATGAGTGTTGTTTCAACTAGTTAGCATGCTCTGTCTTCATTGGATCACTGTTCAAACTCTCTTTATGTTCCTGAAATTGGAGTAAGCTAAATCATTCTCATTTAATTTATTGCATGTTATATTTCAAGAGAAATTCATTATGTTTTTTCGTTACCAGATCTCTCCTTCCTCTAGTTACCATATAATAATCTAATAGAGCAGATCTTAAAAAACAACTAATAGTGTAGATCTAAAAAACATAATTTGAACTCAGAAGTTGATAAAATGATAGTGCACATCTAAAAAACATAATTTGAACAACTAATGATCTAATAGTGCAGATCTTTAAAACAACTAATAATGTAGATCTAAAAAATAATAGTGCAGATAAAAAAATATGGAGGACACACATAGAGAGTATACTAGATCACTCATTCGTCGTCAGCGATCGAGTAAATAGATCTCGCCTTCATCGTTAAGCAGTCGATCAACAAGATCTCCCCTTCATCGTCGAGCAGTCGAGCAAACATGGTCTCCTTTCATCATCGAGCAGCCAAGCAAGTCGCCTCTCTCGTCTCTCGACTCGAGCTGTTGAGTTGTAAAGACTGGGGAGAAGGGGAAATTAGGTCTGTGAAGTGCGAGAGGTGAGATCAAGACAGCAAGAGCCGAGAGTGTCGAGTTGTAGGGACTGGGAGTCTGGGAGGATTGAGGAGAAGGGGAAGGGAAATTAGGTCTACGAATGAGAGGCGAGATCGAGATAGCGAGAGTGAGGAGAAGGGAAAATTAGGGCAAATTGTAGAGGTATATATATTAGTGCAGTTCGGTTCAGCTCGGAGCGGTTTTTTCACAAAAACAACACATTGAACTGAACCGAGCTTATTTTTTATTCATACAACCGAACTGAACTTCCAGAAGTGAAAAAATCAGCCGAACCTCATCGATTTGGTCCAGTTCAGGCGGTCTGGCCGTTTTCTCAGTTTTACTTACACCCCTGGCAATAGGCTAAAGGGGACAAGAGGTGGTGAGCACGAACTTGTATTTTTCTACCCTCAGCACGATATTAAGATTACATTTTCTATCCACGTAATTTTCAAGAGTAAGTTTATTCACGTTTAAGAGAGTTGAGTGTGTGGATAACGACATAATTACTAAGAAGAATAAATAACACGGTGTAAATAAATACTTAATTATTTAGGAAAGTATGATGGATGATGTAAATACTTAAATATTTAAAAATTCAATAAAAAAATATTTCTTCCATGATATTACGATCAACAACGATAGTTTGTCTCATCTAAGGACAACCTCTAAGCTACCTTCGATCGCATCGAGGCTCATCTCGTTTGGTTAACTCTTCTGAAGATGTCACTACATCTAGCTTAACCAATCACCAATAGTTTTGGTCACCTTAGCCCTATTGACTAGCCCCTATAAGAGATTCCAATGTACTCAGTCTAAGTGTTTAACCAATGCATCGGTTTTAATGGTTTTTCCTGAACTGTCAGTCTGTTTAGGGACGGTACCGCCTCGTCACTTTCTTTACAAGCTTTAACTTCTTAAACAACTTGATGACTCAAAGCGAAACGATTCTCAAGTTTCTCCCGCTGAATAGAGAACTGCTAGGACGACTCTAAACTATTCCTCGCGTCACGATCAAGTTTGCGTTGGAGATCTTGATAACGTTTTAACGTAAACGATCCTCCCACTTAGTTTTTGGAAAGTATATTTTTTTTGAAATTTTTTTCAAAAAATATAACTTTGTATTAATTTGAAAAAATAAGTTTTGAAAATGATAAACCTTAATAAAATTTAAATCCCAATTTAAAATTTATAACTTTTATAAAATTCACATTGTAATTAAATTATAACCCATTATAAATTAAACTACAATGATGCATGTATATGCTGCATGGTACTTTGATATTGACATATCCCTATTTCTATATGGTATGTTATATGATGATATGAGATTAATAATAAATGATCTATTTAAAATTAACCTCCTTATCGGCTCATTTATAATTACAACCCAAAAGAGTAATAAATAAATTATAATTAATCTAAATACTAGTCTTCATGGCGTCTATAATAGTTTCCTTGTCCTTCAGGAAGTTTCACCAATTTTTTAACTCTTCACAACAGTGCAGTTCCGATTTCAAAATTCAAAATTTTGATTAAAACCTTTTAATTAAGAAAAACTATTTTCCTGATTAAATAATCTCTTTAAAATCTTTTTAAAAGATAAAATATAAAAGATAAAAAGATAATTATCTTTTAAATTCAAAATTCAAAAGATAAAGTAGATAAAATGGATAATAATTCTTTTGAATTCAAAATCCAAAAGATAAAAGGATAAATAGATGATTATATTTTTAATTTAAAATTCAAATGATAAATAGATAAAATTAGATAATTATCTTTTAAATTCTAGATTCAAAATTCTAAAGATAAAAGATGATATTAGGGTTTTTACGAAATATATACGGTTTTTTAAAATCTAATCGTTATCGCATAGGGTTTTACAAAAGCTAGTCACCGCGCAGGGCGCGACAGTGGACAGCAGGATGCGGCACGATATGACTGCGGGCGGCGACTGCGAGAGTAGCCGATAACCAAACCTGACTGTACTATAAACTCACTTTATACGCAACTGGCCTTAGAGTTGTGTATCAACCTACAAGACAGGAGCGATCCATAATCCCACCCAAGCTTTGCATAAGGTCTAATTCCTTGGGCACTGGATTGAAGACGACATGCGTTGGTTGGATCAAAAGAAGGTGCTTGCAAGCCGTGGTGGATTGGGAGATGACACGCAAAGTGCAGGAACTACGATTCTTCCTAGGCGACTTTTCGAGGCGGCGACGGATTTTATATAATTTAAAAAAAATACAAATTTTGTAAGAAAATAAATTATATAAAATTCTATGCCTTAATTTCGACGTACATCAATTCTATAATTGAAAAACAAAACGCTTAGAGCCAATAGATCGGGATCCATTCACAAAACACATTCAACACAATTTTGAATCTACAATACAAAAATATGTCAATATCACAATATCAACTGATACATACATTTAATCAAGGAATATAAATAATCAAGATATCAAGGCGCTGATACCAATTGTTGCAACGAGTTTTAAAAATTTGAGGAAAAATCATTGAACCACGAACGGTTCGTGGACGGATTTTCAATTTTTTATACATCAACCAATTTAATCATATTAAATATTAAAATCATACATCTAATTATGCATACAAAGTTAAATGTATTCAAAAGAGGTAGAAATGATTTATACATTTTCGTTGTATCGAAGACATTATGAATTGATGGAATCCTTATTAAATGTTTCGCGTTCTTCGATCTTCAAATCCAAGAACTTCAATTAGTCTTTATACCAACAACCACTCATTGGATTCAAAAGTATATCTTGCAAGAACATGTTAAGAACTGAATGTGGGCTCTCAAAACAACTGAGGAAGAAAAACAAATTTTTCTCTTCCACTGGTGATTTCGGCGGCAACAGTAGGAGGGGAGAGAGAAATATATTTTCTGCTCTGTGTGATTAGAGTTGTGCCAATAAACTTAGGGAGGCAACCCTAATACCATCCATTATATAATAATTTTGAAATTTTTACATATACCCCATATATGTATAATTTCTGAAATTCATCTCCATGATCTATAATTGCTGAAAATTACATCACCCATTAAAATCAATATTCTGTCCAAACTCATCAACCCAAAATTAATAAATTTAAATTGATATCTATCAATTAATTAATTTCTCTTATTTACTAATTATTTAATAATTAAAAAATAATAAATTAATTAATTTGATTATCAATTAATTGCTCTTCACTAATTAAGTGACAACACTCATCACATATGAGTTCAGGAAATACACATTGACTCAAACCACATTTTGGTCCAATTGATGTTGTTTCTTCTATTCATGTCCTCATGAGCTACTCCTAAGACCGAATAAACTCACATGAATAAAAATACCCGTCGAATTTATCTCTATAAATTCTTGACCTATTTAATCATGACATCGTACGACTCCATTATAAGTTCGATGTCGAATCAACTCTCGATTCATACGCGCGACATTTTATGTCAGTGCAAATAAACACTTTTATTTCACGGTTCACAAATTTTTTTAACATATTATTATTCATGAATAACAGTAACAAGAGCTAGATATAAAATTACCGGTTTACCCCTCTTGTTATTATTTCTTTAATTCTTTTATTGAATGAGAGTAAGAAAGATATAATAGTGAATTATCTCGTACAATTCTCCATGTCTTATTTAATGATACATTTTATCGAGTACCTGGTCAGGTTAATTTATTCACACACTCATCAATAAAGCATAAGGTGATATTGTTGCATTTTACAATCTAACCACGAATTTTCATATCTGTGAATCACGCAACAACAACATAGTTGAATCACGATCCCAATAGCCGAGGTATTGTCCAACAATTCGAACTCACTCATTTGACGTATCAAAGATCGTAACTAACTAGGTCAAGTTTCGCATTCACCTCGGGATTAAGGTAATTATGAATATACTCTTAAAGTGTAACAATTTGATTTAGATCTAGATAAATGACTTTACTCCAAACTAATTTGTTACTGATCTATTCAACATGTTCCATAACATGTCTTGGTCAACCGTTAGAGTCCTCACTCACATGCTCCAAGACCGACATCCTTTGGTTCTACCTAACAGTAATCAGACTCGATTGCCCAGTCGATTCTAAGGCTGCGAATTAACGTTCTGAATTATTTCAGAAGAATTTGTCTGGAAGACCCCTCAATATTGACTCTTCTAACATTGACAATAATTTCAGGACTTGAGTAGATTATAAACACATTTTAATTAATAGAAAACTTTCATTTATTCATTAAATTCAATAATACAAAATGTCAGATAAATAACTAAATATTCATAAATAGTTATTACACCCTACTTTATGGACATAATTCGAACACTTATGTCTAACGGTGTCCCCGAACGAAAATCTTAAATCCACCTCTGATCCAACCGTCTATATTAATTAACTGAAATTCCCGTCCTTATCAAAATATTAATTTTCAGAAAAAATCAAGATAGGAGAGTCTCTTTCTTGTTGTCCTTTTTTTCCTTTTCTCTATTTTTTTGTTGCCGCATATTATTGTAATAATATAAATTATATGCAGCACGTCTTGTTATTGAATCTCACTTATGTAATCTTCACCATTTATAGTCAAGATCTCCCATACAATTATTATACTATTAGAAATATAAATTTGAACGATGCATGCAAAATGTTATCCAATTTAATTCTCAGACCTCATCAGCTTATCTTTTAAAAAGGATATTTTTGAAGAATATATTTATCTATTACTTGTGAAGTTATTGAAACCCTACACCAATCAACGTGACTACATGAGTTTCTAGTTATCATTGTAATAAAATCTAAAAATCATTTACGAAGTTAGGATAATTTAACATTATACAGAATGAGCATAAATTGAATC
Source organism: Datisca glomerata (assembly GCA_003255025.1). Taxonomy (NCBI): domain Eukaryota; kingdom Viridiplantae; phylum Streptophyta; class Magnoliopsida; order Cucurbitales; family Datiscaceae; genus Datisca; species Datisca glomerata. Next base: position 1,689,789 of record QANY01005263.1, on the reverse strand, counting down.
CCTAATTTGCTAATGTTTCTTTATTTGTTGCAATTTGAAAGCATGTTTGTTTGTTCAACAAAAATTTGTAATTCGTCAGAAGACATTAGGAATTTACAAATTAATTTAGAAATGCATTAAATCAACATAGTAAACTGAGAAACCGACAGAATTGAATGGATTAAGAAATGACTTTTGCGTGATTAATTATAACATGAATCAACAATATGATGAACAAAGCAACAATGGTGGTGGAGCTTGGAAGGGAGAACATAAAAACTAGCCACTCTTAAGAAAAAACAATCATAGCCAAAAATCAAACAAAAATAAGAGATAGGCACCCTAATTGTGAAGAATGAAAACAAAACTTCCAAAAACTATTCCCCACACGTTAGCGCAATTTTGATTTTTGTCCACCAAGTATATATATATATATATATATATATCATAAATATTATAGAAGCTACTAAAATTTGGAGCAAGTGGGGCGCATGAGCTCATAATTTTTGGGCTCGTGAATTTTCATTTTTTTTTAAAATTGTGTTAGTGGTTGTTTTTTATTTTTTATACTTGTGATCATTGTTATAATTTTTTTAAAAAATCACCTATTGATGAACATTATTAATTTTCTTTATGAATAGTAATGATAATAAATATGTCACGTTGAGAAGAAGCCATAAAAAATAGCCACAATTATTAAAAAAATAGTCATCGCACGTGTCTCAAAATAAAAAATTGCACGTCCAAAAAAGATTTCTGCGCCGCGAAAAATTGTTTTCAGCTGTCAATGTTTATATAATTTATATTGTATATATAAAATATAATGCAAATATATTTTATGTATACGATACATATGATATAAATTTCCTAAACATTGTGCTTAATTTCGCTGGTGCTCGGGGGCTTATTTTGTAGCATTGATTTTTTTTCTTAAAATTTGGGGGTTCCTATTTATTTTTCTTTCATTCTTAACTATATTTATTTTTTCAAAATGACATATCGTTAATGTTCTCTCATTTCAGAACATGCTAAAAATACCATTTTCCCACTATTTTGGGCTTGGACCCGCCATTATTATATGGGGCCCTGTTCCGAAGCCAGCCCACATAGTCTTCAACCCGCATTCGCCGTCTCTGACTCAGACAAAGAGTCTGAGTCGGTTTTATCGTTCCTTTTCCACTATTCTCTTTCTCGTTGCTCGTTGCACCATCTCTCTCTCTCTCTCTCTCTCTCTCTCTCTGCGCGCACGCGCCTTTGCTTTCTCTCTTTCTTTCTGTGTTTGTGTTTTTGTGTCGTAAACTATGGTGTTTATTGCGACCCCAAACCAGAGAACCCTAGCCTTGAACCTAAACCCCAACACTACTACCCTCCTTTCTCTTAAGCTCGCTATTGAAGAACTTTCTCACATACCCATCTTGATTCAGCGCCTCTATTTATCCCAAAGTTTTCATTTATTCGATGTCAGTGACTCCCTACTGTTATCTCAAATCGGCGTTCGACCGAATTCAACCGTAACCGTCCAAATTCCATTGTTTGGAGGAATGCAAGCTCCAACTATCCCAAAACCTCGTTTAGATTTCCTAAATTCTAAGCCTCCCCCCAATTACGTTGCTGGATTGGGCCGTGGTGCTACTGGGTTCACGACTCGATCTGATATCGGACCTGCTCGAGCCGCTCCGGACCTCCCTGATAGGTCGGCGACGACTATTGGCGGCGGTGCTGCAGCTGCGCCTGGTCGAGGTCGCGGGAAAGGTGGGGAGGACGAGGAAGACGATGAAGGGGAGGATAAAGGATACGATGAGAACCAGAAATTTGACGAATTTGAGGGAAATGATGTGGGATTGTTCGCGTCGGCTGAATATGATGAAGACGATAAAGAGGCTGATGCAGTTTGGGAGGCAATCGATCAGCGAATGGATTCGAGGAGAAAGGACAGACGGGAGGCTAGGTTGAAGCAGGAGATAGAGAAATATCGAGCTTCGAACCCTAAAATCACCGAGCAGTTCGCAGATTTGAAACGGAAATTGTACTCGTTGTCTGCGCAAGAATGGGAGAGTATACCCGAAATTGGGGATTATTCTTTGAGAAACAAGAAGAAGAGGTTTGAAAGCTTCGTGCCCATGCCTGATACTCTACTCGAGAAGGCTAGGCAGGAGAAAGAACATGTCACCGCGTTGGACCCAAAGAGCAGGGCAGCGGGTGGGACAGAGACGCCATGGGGGCAAACCCCAGTTACGGATTTGACCGCGGTGGGTGAGGGTAGGGGTACAGTGCTGTCGTTGAAGTTAGATAGGCTATCGGATTCGGTTTCTGGGTTGACGGTTGTAGACCCAAAAGGTTATCTTACTGACTTGAAGAGTATGAAGATCACTAGTGACGCTGAGATTTCAGACATTAAGAAGGCAAGGCTGTTGCTTAAGAGTGTTACGCAAACAAATCCGAAACATCCACCTGGTTGGATCGCTGCTGCAAGGTTAGAGGAGGTGGCAGGGAAGATTCAAGCAGCGAGACAATTGATTCAGAAAGGTTGTGAGGAATGTCCCAAGAACGAAGATGTTTGGTTGGAGGCATGCAGACTTTCAAGCCCAGATGAGGCTAAGGCTATGATAGCTAGGGGAGTGAAATCCATACCAAATTCTGTCAAGTTATGGTTGCAGGCCGCGAAATTGGAACATGACGATGTGAATAAGAGCAGGGTTTTGAGGAAAGGATTGGAGCACATTCCTGATTCTGTGAGATTGTGGAAGGCGGTTGTGGAGCTTGCTAACGAGGAGGATGCAAGGCTTCTTCTGCATAGAGCTGTTGAATGTTGCCCACTGTATGTTGAATTGTGGCTTGCACTTGCAAGGCTGGAAACTTATGATAGTGCACGGAAGGTACTAAATAAAGCTAGAGAAAAGCTACCCAAGGAACCGGCTATTTGGATCACGGCTGCTAAATTGGAAGAAGCTAATGGGAATACTGCCATGGTTGGAAAGATTATTGAAAGAGGTATAAGAGCTTTGCAGAGAGAAGGTGTGGTGATTGACAGAGAAGCTTGGATGAAGGAGGCTGAGGCTTCTGAACGTGCAGGGTCTGTTGTGACTTGTCAAGCGATTATTCATAACACTATTGGGATTGGGGTGGAGGAAGAAGATAGGAAAAGGACATGGGTTGCTGATGCCGAGGAGTGTAAGAAGAGGGGTTCAATTGAGACCGCCCGAGCGATTTATGCTCATTCGCTTACTGTATTCTTAACGAAGAAGAGCATATGGTTGAAAGCAGCACAGCTTGAAAAGAGTCATGGTACAAGGGAATCTCTTGATGCCTTACTTCGTAAGGCTGTCACTTACAGGCCACAGGCTGAAGTGCTTTGGCTTATGGGTGCGAAAGAGAAGTGGCTTGCTGGGGATGTACCTTCTGCCAGAGCAATTCTTCAAGAAGCTTATGCTGCCATTCCCATTTCTGAGGAAATTTGGCTGGCTGCATTTAAGCTCGAGTTTGAGAACCATGAACCCGAGAGAGCTAGAATGCTTCTCGCCAAAGCCCGAGAAAGAGGAGGCACAGAAAGAGTTTGGATGAAATCTGCTATTGTAGAGAGAGAATTGGGGAACACTGATGAGGAGAGGAGGTTACTGGACGAAGGGCTAAAGCGCTTCCCATCATTCTTTAAACTTCGGTTGATGCTTGGGCAATTAGAGGAAAGGCTTGGTCATTTGGAAAAAGCTAAGGAAGTTTACGAGTCAGGTTTGAAGCACTGTGCTAGCAGCATACCACTATGGCTTTCACTGGCTAGTCTTGAAGAGAAGATGAATGGTTTAAGTAAAGCTCGAGCAGTTCTCACCATGGCTAGAAAGAAGAATCCTCAAAACCCAGAACTCTGGCTTGCTGCAGTTAGAGCTGAAATGAGGCATGGAAATAAGAAGGAATCTGATATTTTGATGGCCAAGGCTCTACAGGAATGTCCGAACAGTGGTATATTATGGGCGGCGTCCATTGAGATGGTACCCCGTCCACAACGTAAAACGAAGAGTATGGATGCACTTAAAAAATGTGATCATGATCCGCACGTAATTGCTGCTGTGGCCAAGTTGTTTTGGCATGACAGAAAGGTCGAGAAAGCTAGAACTTGGCTTAACAGGGCGGTTACTCTTGCCCCACATATTGGTGATTTCTGGGCATTATACTATAAATTTGAACTTCAGCATGGTACTGAGGAGAATCAGAAGGACGTACTGAAGAGATGCATTGCTGCAGAACCAAAGCATGGGGAGAAATGGCAGGCAATTTCAAAGGCCGTGGAGAACTCCCATCAGCCTACTGAAGCAATCTTGAAGAAGGTGGTGATTGCACTTGGGAAGGAGGAGAGTGCTGCTGAGATAGCAAACACTAGCAAAGACCTGCGGTAATGTGAGCTCCTCTCTTCCAATGTAGTCGAGACTTGTAACATAGAAATGGGATGCAGTTACTGTCGTATTCCTTTTCTTATTAATTTTCTTGTAGCAATCCATTTATTTTCCAGATCGTTCCTGGGTGTAGAAAAAGTTGTCAATCTCTTAATGCTTATAATATCAGAATTGAAGTTGGAGCCTTTGTTAAATCACACATCTATTTATTGATTTTCTCTCCTTCACGGTTTACTTGTGATTCACATTCTAATACATGTTAAATTTAATCGTGGCCGCTGCTTACATGGATTCTTGTCATCCTCTTTGTTTAGGAGCAAATCCAAATGAGGTAGGATGTTTCTGCATTTAGTAGTTATTGTCTCTATCTAAGCCTGGATATGTAGTTCTGATGCTGATAAATTGATAGTTTCTGGTTGTTTTAAGCTCTTAATCTTGATCTGGCATTTTGAAAAATTTAGTATTTTACTTGGGAGTATTTTTCCTTTTTCTATGTGTGATGATTTGTCTGTGTGTTGCTCACTTGTTTCATTCTAATTCATGTGTCACCTTTGATGCTACGGTTTCAAAGGTCAGTTCTGGCAAGTTTACAAGAATTAGTGATTGTATATTGGCTGCCCCAAGTTTCAGCAGCAAATGATTTTACATTCACATAAAGGCCGAGATATATCACATGCATGTGAAGTGTTGAAATTCCTAAAGAGAAGAGTTTTTGAATTAGGGAGAGCATCATCATGAAAGCCTCTTAATCATCATCCTAATACCTCATAATCCTTGTAGCCAATGAGGGTGTTGAAAGTCCTCTCTTTAGGGACTTCAACATGCTCATGGTATGTATGTCCGGGGCTCTATGTGAATGTAAAATCTTTTGCTGCTGAAGTTTGGGGCAGTCGATAGAGCATCACTGATTCTTTTAAACTTACCAAAACCGGCCTTTGAATTAATGACATTAAAGGTGACACATTAAGTAGAGTGAAACAAGTGAGTAACGCATATTAAAATCATCACACAAGAAAGAGAAAATTACTCCATCCATGAACAATTCTTGAATGAAATGCAAAAGTATTAATTTGATTGATGAGCAATGCACTTTGGATGCACTGGCTTATATTGAGGCAATGAACTTAGATATTTATGAGTTTAAATGGGTTGTCCATCTCCACCAGAAGTTTGCAGGTAAACAACCTGATAGAAGGGAAAGGGAAGAATGAAGTCCTGACTCTTGAATTTTCAGCATCCATTTTCAGTAATTCATGGATATGAGGTATTTTATTATGTCATTCTGTATTGTTTAATTATGTTCTATAGTGGCAATGAAAATGATTTTGTGCCGTGGCAATGAAAATGATTTTTTGCCACCATTACAAGGTGGTGGAAATAATTGTTCTTTGCTGTTGATTTTGTTTCTTTTATGTTTTACCGATCAAGAACTGCATCCGGTTTCTGTTTCATGTGTATACATGTTCCTTTTTTCTCACATTATGGATACTCAGAACTAAGTCTATATCACCTTACTTATTAGAGGAGACATGAAATCAGGTCTAATATGTTGAGCAACCGAAGTGCGGAAAGCACCAGTTTCCTCGAGAGAAGCTCTCGACTTCCCCTGTCAAAATCATTCATAGAAAAGATTTGTACAGTCAATGAGCTCAAGTCAAAATGTACGAAAACCACTTGCAGAAGATAACTTAAAAAGTTGGCATACCTCTTTGTGGATGGAGATGGCAGAAGAAAACGAAAAAGAGGCTGCTTGGAGAGCCATGAGACCCCAGCAAGCAAGGTACCACCAATTGCTGAGTTGTTGAAGTTATTTCTCTGCTTAGCAAACGTCTGGTGAAGAGTTGTGGGAATTGATAAAGTTTTTTGAAGTGTTACGAAAGATAAAAACAAGTATGTTCTTCTGGTAATTTGCCAGGCTGGTTCTCCTTGTTCTATGAGGTTGTAGTTATGGATTCTCCTTTTCTACTTGGGAAGTTCTGGTCATCTAGTGTCTTCTACTGCTACAAATTCTCATTACATTTTATGTTGTATAAATGATATTATTTTGGAAAGTTCTCCAGATTATGTTCTGTGGTAGGCCTCAAAAGGATATATCAATTGCTTTGTACAATAGCAATGGACCTGATGATGATTTTGGTTGGTCTTAAAAGATTTTTATTTCTCTTAATTATGTACTTAATTAAACTAAACCTCCACCTCTAATATCCGTTATCCGTTTACTTCTTGCAAACCAACACATAATTTACAAATGAAGATTTATAAGACTTATTTTACAAAGAGTAATTCTAAATTGATGAATATATAGACTTAGTTTTAGTTGACTAATTATGCATTTACTTGATTTTTGTGGAATCGGATTTCATTCTAAATTGTCATTCTAGTTGTTTATTATGATTTTGGAATCTGATTTCAAATGAGTCACAATTTTGATCGGAATTGATTCTTTTGATTATATGTAATGAGATTCTTAATAAAAATGTTGTAATGTGATTTCATATTTCTGATTCATTTGAAATGAATTGTGAAAAGTATATCAGAAATGATGACGTTTATACAAGTTTTTCATTTTAAATATAAATTTGTCACAAGTTTTGAAAAACATCAAATATAACACTTTTTATAAAAAAAAATAATGTAACAAATTGAATTAAATTTAAAAAATTTTATATTTAGATCATTATTATTATATCTTTTTTTATTTTATATATATATATTTAATTATTCATTTTTCTCTCATATACACTAATTATATATCTCTCTCCTTCCAAGTCTCTCTCTATGAATGGTAAAAATTTATGGCTTTTTGTCATATTTTGTCTCCATAATAAATGATAAAAATATGGCAATCTCTCTTTCTCCTTCCACGTCTCTCTCTAATGGTAAAAATTTATCTTTTTTTGTTATATTTTGTTTCTCTTCAGAATAAAATGGTAAAGTTATCCCCATCTCCCTCTCTCTCTCCTCTTTTGTAAATTTAGATTTATCTTTCTCCCAACCTATCCTACCCTGTCTCTCCTTATATGTATACATATTATTTACTATATACATATAATATAATATAATTAATTAATATACACATATATGCACATATATATTTTTTATATATACTTATATTAGAGAGAGAGGTATGAGGATAACATTTATTGAGAGAGAGAATGGGGCAGAGAGTGTGATAGACGGGGATGGGGGAGAGAAATAGAGAGATTTTAGGGGAAAAAACTATATTTGTGGAGTTTCTAATTTTTTTAAGTTTATTAAATATAGTAAAAGTGCATAGTAACAAGATATGTAGTTTTGGATGGTGAGCTCATAAATTTGATTATTTTTTATGAATATAAAATTAGTTGTCTAATTTTATATTAAGTTTTTTAATAGTGTCTAGATGTGTATAAAGCCCAAAGTGTATTAGACCCTCAAAAATTTGTCTAACCAACCATCACTTCTTCTACTTATTTTCATTGAAATGTATTTTAGTAATGTCATATGTTTTATTCTAATTCATTGATTTAGTAAACATAAACATTAATTATATTTTTTTATTTTTAATGTAAGAATTTAATTATTCATTTTTTTCTCTCATATACATTAATTATCTCTCTCTCCTAAAATCTCTCCCCTTCCAAGTCTCTCTCTCTTCATAATGAGTGGTAAAAATTTATCCTTTTTTGTCATATTTTACTTCTTGCAAACCAACACATAATTTACAAATGAAGATTTATAAGATTTATTTTACAAAGGGTAGTTCTATCCTGATCAATATATAGACTTAGTTTTAGTTGACTAATTACGCGTTTACTTGATTCTGGTGGAATCGGATTCCATTATAAATTGTCATTCTAGTTGTTTATTATGATTTTAGAATCTGATTTCAAGTGGATCATGACTATATGGAGTGTGATTCTTAATAAAAATGTGATAATGTGATTTCATATTTCTGATTCATTTGAAATGAATTGTAAAAAGTGTATTATAAATGATGAAATCTATACAAGTTTGACATTTTAAATATAATTTTATCACGAATTTTGAAAAATATCAAATATAACACTTTTATAAAAAAAATTAGTGTAGCAAATTGATTTAAATTTAATAATTTTTATATTTAGTTAGATATTAGTATATTTTTTTCATTTTTAATGTATATATTTACTTATTCATTTTCTCTCTCTCATATTCATTAATTATATTTCTCTCATAAAATATCTCTTTCTCCTTCCTTCCACGTCTCTCTCTTCATAACGAATGGTAAAAAAATATATTTTTTTGTCATATTTTGTTTGTCTCAATAATAAATGGTAAAAATATCCCCTCTCCATCTCTCTCCTTCCGGAAAACCGGATTTATCTTTCTCTCCCAATCTATCTCACCCTCTCTCTTTATATATATATATATATATACATATGTATGAGCATATATATTTTTTTATGTATATATGTTATTGATACATATTTATGATATATATGTATAATAAAACATATGTGTATCTTATATATAAGTAAATAAATATATAGAGAGAGAGGTATGGGGATAACATTTATTGAGAGAGAGAATGGGGGAGAGAGAGATAGACGGGGATGGCGGAGAGAGAGATTTTAGGAAAAAAACTATAAAATTGATGGAGTTTCTCATTTTTTTAAGTTTGTTAAATATAGTAAATGAGTATAATAAGAAGATATGTAGCTTTGGATAGTGAACTCATAAATTTGATTATTTTTTGTGATTATGAAATTAGTTGTCTAATTTTGTATTACATTTTTAAACAGTGTCTAGATGTGTATAAAGCTCAAAGTGTATTAGACCCTCAAAATATTTGTCTAACAAACCATCATTTATTCTACTTATTTTCCTTGAAATGTATTTTAGTTTGCCATATATTTTATTCTGATTTATTGATTTAGTAAACACAAACAAGCATCATTATTCTCAATAAACTGATTCCCTATTATATTTTTTAACGGTTAATAAACTCATTAATCTGATTCTAGATTTCGATTTCTGATAATTCTATTTTTCGTCCAACTATTAGGGAAACCGAATCCAAATTTATCCGATTTTAAATATAAATAAACGCGTCGTAAGTGATAAATCAATCATTCATAAATTAATTTGACAAATTAATTTTAAATCAGCGATAAAAATTAACCTTTGAATCACTTCCGTAGACGTTAATTTTATCTCTAAATCACTGTTGGTGCCGTCGCAAATAAGAAACAATTATGATATCATGGGCCGGCGTTGGTCAACAGTAGTCTATCTTCAATTTTAAGCACCATATTTTAAATGAAGGGTTTTCATTAATCATTTTGGCTTGGTCATGCCTTTCACCATTATCTGTCTGAATTCTAAAACATGAGACATAGAACATGCATTCACACGGGCAGTTTATTTCACGTTGGTCATGTTGTATGTATAGTTCAATTCTTACCTAATGTTAGACTGTAACATACTAAGAGGATGTTATATGTTATTAACAGTAACATGTTGAGAGGATGATCAATAGAAAATTATACGTTATTGACAGTAAAATATTGAGAAGATTGAGAGTTTCTTTCTCTCCTCTCAGTACTTATTGCTAACAAAGCATGACCATTAGCATGTTATGAGTTGACTATATATACATGAAAGATAATAAACAGTAAATTGCAAGATTTATTATTGGTGTCGTATTAAGTGGCATTGTCTCGTTGTAATGGTGTTGAAACATTGATGGTGTGACGTATGAATTGGGTTAAGCTATATAGTTGCAGGGTATATGATAAGTTATGGAACCATGTCACTTTATCATTTTAGATTTAGAATCAGAACAATAATAGATTATAGAAAGGGAGATAAATTCATAACTCAAGAAAATATACAAAGACTACAAAATTAATTTCCATACTAGGTAGGTAGGAGCTAAGACAAAACAAAAGATGAAAGGATGAACCATTTGAGAAGAGAAGGAGATCACAAAACTGTCTCCTGTTTCTATGGTCCATAGCACTGAAAACCCCACAACTGATACAGTTACACAACCTATAAAGACACAAGTACAAGCATGTTTCTAATGAAAGCCATACTACATAGTATCTACTAAGATATAAGACAAATTACATCTGCAGAAAAAAAGGCTTGGAAATACGCAGCCTTTAGGGACAGATGTAAGCAAGTATTAGGACAGAAGAAGAGAACTTACTGGTTGTCAATGAAAAAGTTTGCAACCAGTGAGAAGTGAAAAATGGGGGTAGAGATTTCTCCAAGCAGCAAATAAATAGACTGCTGTTGGGAGATTGAGAAGATCAGAGGTTGGTTTTTTGAAAAATAATCTCCAACCAATGAATGACTGGGGGGGGGGGGGGNGGGGGGGGGGGGATTGGGAATCTAGTGTTGTTGATCTTTCCAAAAGAAGGGTTTCATGGGACAAGAAGAGAAAGAAGAAGAGGAGGAAGCTGAGCCTAGGCTGTGTTGCTGTTTTTGAACATCAAAAACATTGAAATCATGCTGATTTTGATTAACACAAGGAAAATGTGAGGGGAAAAAGAGATTGTTTGTGGTGTCAAAATCGTCCCATACAGCACTACCTGGACCCCATCCTTCTGGAATTGCATTCAACCAATCCTCTGCATCAAACCCATTACTATTTGGCTCAACTTCAGTCGACACTAATCCCGTTTCGTTATCGGGATTGTCTTCTTGAGCTGGCGGGGGTGACGGCGGAAGAGGATGAATTGTTTCCACATTTGAAAGCTGAAGTGTTGGGGTTGATGGAGCAGCTGAATTTGGGGATGTTGTTGATGTTGTTTCAGATATATTAAGGAAACGATCAGGGAAATTAAGCTTAGCGTTTTCTCCTCTCAATTTATAGGCCTCACGATCATAAGCCATGGCAGCTTCTTCGGCTGTATCGAAGGTGCCTAGCCAAAGACGGGCCCTGTTACGAGGGAGACGAATCTCAGCTACCCATTTCCCCCAATGCCGCTGCCTAACTCCTCTATAGAGCTTAGTTGCACTTATAGGTTGCACTGGTGGCCTCATTATTGAGCTCCAATAATGAATTTGCTGCTGCTGCTGCTGCTGAAATTGTGCTAAATCTCCCATGAAGTATGGTGGATAGCTAATTCCATTTTGCTGCTGTGAAGCAAATGATATAATTTCCTGCTGATTTTGTAATGGTTGCTGGTGAAATTGTTGGGGAAAATGGATGGGTTTCTGAGATCCTTCAAAAGCAAAAGGGAATACCGTTCTTGAAGATTGTGAAGACGATAATTGTGGAGATTGAAAAAGAGAAGAAGCTGCGTATTGATTTGGGTCTTTTTCAGGTTCTGGGCTTCTGATCTTTTTAAAAGGCCTCTGTGACATGGAAGCTTCATCTAAAACTGGCCTCCATTGATGCCTCCCGAAGCTTGAATAAAGATCATTGCTTCTTCCAATTTCCCAATCTTTCATCTCTTGGGTCTCATCAACAGCCTTCTTGGATTTTCCTCTGTTTTTGGTGTAAGCCATTCTGTACTGATAAGTGAGGACAAACCTCTGCTCGCTCTCTTAAACAAAATAAGAACAAAACCAGATGCTGATATTCAACAGATTGAAGAGAATCTGAGATGGGTTGTCCTAAAAATAATTAAAACAAAAAGGTGGAGATTTCGTATCGAATTAGATATCAAAAAGGATGAAAACAACAGAAAATGAAAAAACCCAGATTCAAATCTTGGTCAAAAAACAAGGGCGGAGCTTTAGAATCTTGGTTTGATAAGAAAAGATTGATCCGATCGCATAAAAAAGAATCGGATTCCTGAGCAACCCATCTCAATAGTAAAAAAAAGGAATAAAACAAAGAAAAAGACAACCGGAGAGAGCGAGCAGAGAGAAGAGTAGGGTAACCCAAGTGAGTGTCGATGACGATGTTCTTGTTTTAAAGGTTTTGGTTAGAGAAAATGGGAAAGCTTTTTCAGGAGCAGAAGGGGAAAGCAGGGGAGAGTGTTTATAAGAGAGCAGAAAAGGATTTGAATCAGATATTTTTTTTGTGAACGTGAGAGAAGATGAAGAAGTGACGTGGTTGGTTGGCTATATTTGGACCCACACGCTTAACTCTTTCCTAGTTCCGTTAATTCCACTCCAATAATATTTCTTCCAACTTTTTTTTTAAATCTATGGGTAATAATATTATATCAAGTTAGTATATTGCCCGTGAGTATTTTAAATGTGTCTGATATTATTTAAAACCAAGTGAATTATCAATAATACATGTTAGATATTTACTAAAAATATGTTGTGTGTATCATAAATATGTTATTAGTATAACATTATTCAGCATATTTTATATATTCACAGTGTAAGCGGTATATCAATACATGAATATACAGTTTCTTGGTAAAAAATGTTTAAATGCAATAATTTGTATCTATTTATTTAAATTTACCAAAATTTCTCCCTAAACGTTTGGAATTAGCGAACTTGACTTTTGAAATCAAACTGTCGTTAATTAACAATGGTATTTATCAGATCTTAACTAAAATCTCGTAAGTTTACTTTTTTCCTGTCTTTAACATATGCTATTTTAACTTGTAACTTATTTTTCTCTTCCCAAATCATAGGGGAAACAAATATAGGAAAGTTTTTAAAAACTATATAAAAATGTAAAAAAAATATATGGTGGGGAAGTATATTTGTATCTTATTTGAAGTATATGTAACATAAAATGAGGTATATTTTTTATGTGACTCATTCTGTGAGAAATGATTTCTATTCTCTTTGCCAACGATAGATGAAAGTTGGATCATATTTCATCGTCTAACTAGATCTTGATCGTCCAGATCTGATTGAATGACCGTAAATATAATTACGGTTCTATCATTGATCAATAACGATAAATAATCTTAATCTCATTTTATTTTACACGTATTGACATGTGTCTTACCGGTGCACGTAAATAAGACAGCTTAGCCAACTTCCCATGGAACTACAAACTACTAGGTTTCTCTATGGAAAACTATAAAACAGTTTCCATTTAACAGATAAAATATTAAACCTCTTTAATAGTATAATGTATATATGTTTTTTTAATTTATAAGGTTTAATTAAATAATGAAATGGGGATGCGTAGCGTAGACGTAATGCTTTTTACCTGAAGAGAATAAAATAGCTAGCAAACAACCGGAAATAATGCAAGTGAATGGTTTAATTGGTTATCTCTGTGTTAATTATGACATTATGTTACCAAGTTTCTTCTGCAATGAAACTCAAACTTCATCTTTGGGTTAAACTCCTTTGTTTTGAAGCTAATTAAGAAATATCACAATTTTCTTTTTCTGTTTCCTTTGAATTATATAATTCAATGAAGAAGATCAAAGAAGAAGAAATTATATAGCAAAACTAGAGTTTTCATGGGTACCAAACCCTATCCTCCAGAGTACGTGGATCTGGCTTGTCTGTCATTATTGAGCAGTGACAACGTAAAAGTTTGATCTGAGTCATTTTTTGTGACCTAAAAGACCCATATCAGGTGAGTCAAAAAAATCATTTACTTTAAACTTGACAGTTAGGAGATCTAACCCATATCAAGAGATCTTTGTTATTTGTTATTTGCCGTTGGCAAACTGTAGGAAATCTATTTCCAAAGTATATAAAAGTTGAAAATTCATTTGGGCTAAGAACCTTGATCGAGAAACTATAAATTATTTATCTAAAAAGAATGAGATCATACGGGATCAAATTCTAGAGTAATTCAATTTTAAGAAACTTGATCAAGAAACTAGAATTTGATTTTTATGCCGTTTGGTTTTATAGAACTAGATTGACTAGATCTTATTTAGTTGTGAAATGCAACTACGAAAAAAAATATAAAAATTGAATATATTTTTAATTTTACGGAGTGTGATCAGAACCTTTCGAGTCGTTTAGATATATCTAAACGATATTTTATTAGAGTATGATCTGTTTACTTTTTCAGAATATGATCTGAGTTATCTAGATCTATCTAGACAACACAACTTGATATGTCTCACTTTCGGTGGATGGATTTGATTTGAAAATCAAAATAGAAGCGAAAGGAAAAAAGATCAAGAGAGTCGATTAACATCCATATTTTTGTCATTGAAAAAAGTCAAACAAACATAGGGTGTCGGTGAGAATCGGCACGTCTTTCTGTGGTCCATTGCCTTCTCAATCATTTTGTTCTTTCTGCTTTTCACATTTCTCTCTTCATCTTTCTCTTCTCTTCTCTTGTCTTAATTAATCCAACACTCTTCTTCTTCTTAAAAAGTTCATCAACTTTATGCATAAATATCCCCAAAATTTACCTTTCATGACCATCAACTCTCATTCTATACTGTTTCCTTGTCCTTATTTTGCTTCTCCAAAGTCTCTTTGAGTTCATTAATTAGAAGACCAAACTTTACTCCAAAGTTTGGTGGCACTCCTTTATTTTATGCAAACTTTGCTGCTTTTAGAATGAATGTTATTCTCGAGAGTACTTACTTCATCTAAGTATAATTACTTCAATTAGTTGATAAATAATTAAATTTACGATCGTCGTACTTGTCAGTCATTACGAACGCCTCTAATTAATATAATGAGATGTGTCTATTCATCTATCTCTTGACTCAAAATGGGAACATATTTTGATCTTAGAGTATCTAAACTAGACATTAGACCAGAATGGTTTCTTAACGTATTATTTATTCATAGATTCCATGTAAATTTATGATTAAGTATACATGTATTCTTGAGGGTAGGTATTTCTTTCATCTATATAAAATTAGTTAATTTAGGTGAATTTTACGAAAATTCGTGAAATAAAAACCAATCACATGTAACATGAACAAGTACTGTCAAAAAATCACATTCATTTCTCTTTTCTCTCTTTGTAATTTCCAGTTTCTCTACCATGGAGCTTTTTTTCTCTCCATTTTTTCCTTCATTCACCAACTCTCACTTACTCCCCAACACTTTTTTTACTTACAAGGTGACAAGACCACGGTCTAGCCACAATATTATACTAGATTGTGGCCTAGTGGTATTATTTTAAAATTAACATTTGCTACATCATATAGTCTAGCAAAACGAACAGAGACAGAACAATATAATGTCGCTAGACCACGATCTAATCAGAAAAATTATGTTAGATCATGATCTAGCAGTGTTGCGTTAAAATTAACACTTACTAAATCATTGACAAACAAAATGTTGAGAGACAAAAGGAGGGAGAAGACCCATCGGTTTCAAAATTCATGGGTTTTGAAAACCTATGCGTTTCCAAACAATTGGGGGATAAATAAACCTTTTATTTTATAAAAAAATAAATATTTGAAACTAAGTCTTCAGTTAAAATCTTTCTCAATGTCTTTCCCCGTCCATATCTCAATTTATTGGTGAATGCTTAGAAAGTTATGAAGACATTAGCGGCAACTATTCTATTCGTCTATCTCATTTTCCAGAACCTCCAAAGAAGTTAGTAATTAATTAAATACACATTTTTTCTAATTTGGGTTTACTATAATCAGCCTCTCAATTTCAATTGATGCAATGGTTTTCTGCAACGTGGCTTCGGTTATGAGAGACACTTACCTAACTAGTCACACCCACCACTCTAATTTGTTTTTTTGTCAATAATTAGTTTCCACTGGTCAAAGCAACATAGTTTTACTCGAAGTTAGATGAACAAATGGGTAAAAAACAGATTAGTTTGGTAGCAAAGTTTTAAATCGTTGTTGCAGTGTTTGTGGCGTAGCGATAATAGTGACATGACAATAATGCTCTAATTAATCGTATGGAAATGAGCATTAGAGTAGATTGGTGATACCATGCAACTGAACCTCCTATTTTACTTCTCATTAATAATTTTGGCTCTACAAATTTTTCAAATTCAGCCTCATATTGAGTGATCATAGTAAAACGAATGAATAGAGACTCAAAAGAATTAGGGTTGTTAGACTAGATTAATTGATTGTAACTATCAAACTATAGACAACTTTTGAAAGTCAAATTAACCATTCTTTCTTCGATCAAATTTGATATGAACTACGTAAGAATCATCTCTCGCTCGATCAATTAATTTGATCTACTCAACATTGAGAAATGTAATTCTACTAGAATTAACATTCACATGTTTCACTCGACAAAATAAATTATCATCATTCTTATGCTAATTAACCTATAAACAATAAATAATTTTAACGAGTACTAAAATTAATGCAATGGCACGTCACTTAGTTTACATAAAAACTTTACCTAAATCTTAATCGGTTTAGAGTTACTCACCCGATACTAACGTGTTACGGTTGAATGTACCGAGATGTGCTTCTTTTAGAACAAGGCTAGTATAGTGAAGAGGGAGAGGCAACTTCATTTACGAATAGTTTATGATAAAACTGAGATGGACGATTTCCACCTTCATACCCAGCATCGGATATATGGTTGTATTGGTAAAAGAAGATCATTACTAGCCTTGTACCATAAAAACACGAAAAACTTCACATTGTGATGAACACCTCTTCATACCCAGCAACATTCTCTTTATCAGAGTTGCATCTGTTTTTTGTGAATTTTATGTTGAACTTTTTAGTCACAGAAACGTAGTTCAATAGGATCCGTAAATATAAAATTTAATGGTCATCTTTCCTTTGGAGGGTGGAGTCCAAGAACACTGAAACTTTCATCCAAAACAAGTTGCACAGAAAAAAGATTGGTTTCTGCTGAGTAATTGACATGTACTTGGTATCTTCTGAGTTTAATGGAAACATAAGGAAGAGTAGTTGACTACATAGAAAAAAAAGATGCAGCTCTTGAAAGTTCCAAAATTAGCAAATTGTTGCTGAATTGATAACATTGTACATAGTTATTACTAACGCATATAATGCAGTAAACTTATACATACTCTAGAAGTGTTAATTTAAATCCATACATCATATAGCCCTGCAACAATAACATATTGACCAGAAAAGCTGATGACCCTAACGACTATATCAAGTTACTTTTAAACCATTAAATACCTATGCATAGGAAATAAACTCCAACAAAGTAATTGACAGACCTCAGGAGAGAACCTCTTTACATAAGCAGCAATCTCAGCTAATGGTCCGGCCTCGCATTTTTTGCATACTTTCCATCCCAACGTCTCCTGCCCTACAATGACAGCATATCGTACTACCAATACCCTTTGCATGAGCATTCCCCATTAGAAAAACAATGAAACCCTGAAGTATCGCGCAGAAGTATCAGTCTTTTGGTGACAATCGAAACATATTTCAAGAAGGTATGGCAATCCCCGCAAAGAAGGATGTTCTTCACGATCTTGATGGGTTTTCCCGGCTTATTCGTAAGAATACCGTAGGTTGCTGCTAGTTTTGCACTGTGATAGAACAAGAAATCCCTCTTTTGGTGCTCCTCTACTTCATGAAGAACGAAACTGGTGTCAGGCACATATCCGGCTTTTAGGCATTCTAAGCTTAGTATCTCTAATCCCCTACATATGTCTTTTGATTGGGGATGAGACTTATCTCTAGCAAAGAATGAATGGATCTTATTCTCGTGTACAATCCAACTTCGAGCCGGGTGTTTTCGAAACCCCTTCTCTCTCATATCCTTCCTAACCATGTCAGAGCAATACCATCTCCCAGATGCAGAATATAGATTTGATACAAGTATATAGGTAGATGGATTTTTTGGTTCGGACGCCAGTATATGCTTTGCAACCTGTTTACCGATAACTGTGTTTGAATGGATTCTACAACTATGAAGTAAAGCTCGCCAAACACAAACCTCAGGTTTAAATGGCATATTCCTGATCATTTCTTCTGCTTCTCCAAGCAGACCCCACCGACCCAAGACGCTCACGAAGGATGCATAATGCTCAGAAGTGGGTTTGATGTCGTAAACACTTCTCATGGAGAGAAACAAACTACGGCAATTATCAACTAAATTCAATTCAGTATGTCTATAAGCTGAAATTATCAAAACAAAAGTAAGATCGTCGGGCTTTATGCCTATCTTCTCCATTATTTTCCAGATGGCCAAGGCCTCATCACCCTGCCTATGGAGCAGATGGCCAGCAATCAAAGAGTTCCAAGACACTATATCATGGAAAGTCATCGAGTCAAATATTTTAATTGCATCTTTCATATTCCAACACTTTGCATACATGCTAACTACAGCATTTTCCACCCTTAAATCAGACAGAAAACCAGATTTAAGAGCATGACAATGTATTTGCTTACCCATTTCATGGAATCCTATACTTCCACATAGACCAAGTAATGTGGTTGATGCAACTTCATCCATGATAATTGCTCCTTCTTTTTGACTAATGTGAAAAAGAGAAATTGCTTCATCATGTTGTCCATTTCGAGCGTATCCACATATCATTGATGTCAACATTGTAGAGTTGTCCTCGTTGAATGGCCGCTGTTGTAACATCCTTTCGGCATCTTCAGTTCTCCCACACTTCATACACATATCAAGCAATGCTGTTTCAACGCACACATTAGATCTGATGCCAAATTTGATAACAAACCCTTGAATTTGCTTACTAACAGCAAAATCCCTGAGTAACCCGCAAGCATTAACAACGCTAGTCAAGGTGAACTCAGACAACTCTACACCTTCCTCTAGCATTTCAACGAAAAACCCCAGGGCTCTAGAACCCTCCGTATTTTTGCAGAATCCAGCCAAAAGAGCATTGAAAGAGATACAATTCCTCTCCGGCATCTTATTAAATATTTCGACGGCCATATCTAATAATCCGCATTCCATGTATGAAGTAATCAACTCTGTCCAAGTAATAACATCTCTAACAGGCATTCTCTCAAACAGTTTCCATACATGATTTATACTACCACATTTGGAGTAGAACCCAATAAGCGCATTGCTCACACTCAAATGAGTCTCCAACCCAACCTTGATAGCATGAGCATGAACTTGTCGTCCTTTCATCGACGAAACATTGCCCGTACAAGCGGTCAAAAGAGTAGAAATCGTGAAATGGTCTACTTTGAACGCGTCATTTTGTTGCATATCACGAAAAAATCCAAATGCTTCATCATACATCAACTCCTTCACTACACTAGCAATAACAGTATTCCACGAAGTAATGTCCCTCTTAGGCAATTCGAAGAACAGTTTAAGCACAAAATTTAAGTACCCACATTTACTATAAACTCCCATAAGCGCATTTGAAACGAAAACACAATTCAAATATCCCATTTTAATCACAGTGGCATGAATTTGAAATGCTAACTGAAGACTCGTATTTCGAATACAAGCAGTCAAAATTGCAACAAATGTATATTCATTAGGCTCAATATCCGAGCGCCACAATTTAAGGAAAAGCTCTATAGCTTCGACTTCTCGATTCGACTTAGAAAATTCAGAAATCAACATGGTATGAGACACCACATTGGGGCAAGAAAGAATCAGAAAAACCTTGTAAGCATCAGAAACAAGCCCTAGCTTGACATAGGCCGCAATGAGAGAATTGTCCAAATAAATATCTTCCTCGAGCTTGAGGATGCGAGCATGAACAGCCCTGGCAAGCTCAGTGTCGTTGTAACGAGTGGAGAGGCGAAGCAAATTGAAAAGGGTGTCCCTGCTGTTGGGAGAGAAAATGGTCTTTGAATTGGGGAGAAGGGATTGAGAAGGAAAACAAGAGGAGGAAGGTGAGGAGAGAGACTGATTTGGTTTAGAAACAGAAAGAAAGGCTTTGGGGGATAATGAATTGGATTCTGAAGGAATCTGAAAATAGGATCTTTGGGGAAAAGGAGAGAAAAATGAGTAAGGGAGAGGAAAGTGAGGTGATGTAGGTATGGAGGATGTGGTGTTTTGGACTTGGATGATGCCAGCCATGTACAAGTGAGTTTTGATTTCAACCAAAAGCACCAATCTCTCTTCCTGCGCACCTGCCTGTCTCTCCTTCTTCCGCCTTCTGCCGTCACTCTCAAGCTTTCTTTTTTGTGTCGGCGGTTACTTGGTGCAGTTCTTTCATCTTGGTTTTGTTTTGCTGGTTCGCTGGTTCCCCTTGCCTTCTCTTCCCGGTTCCCTCCACTTTCACCCGCTCTGTCTTCGACTGAGTTCGTGGGAGTAACAATTGTTTTTTTTTGGCTTTTTGGATAAAAAAATCGTTTTGTTATCTAGAAAAATGAAAGTTAAAGAAAAATATACTCATTTTTCAAAATTTAAAATTCTATATTTCAGACCCACATAATCAATTAAAATACTAATAATCTAACCAACTCAACAGATTTTGATATAGATTTTTTTCTCTCTCCTCTAATATCCCCATCAAAGCATGACTAGTCTCTCAAACCCACTACCACCATCGCTTACTGAAACCCACTACCACCACTGTCACAAAATGAACCTCTCCCTTATCCCCGCTGCAACTCCACCATGGCTAACCTCTCAGCCTCGCCACCTCTGCAAATCATGCTGCCGTTACTGGACCCAAGAGGGGACCCTTCGCAACGTCCAGTTGGCGGTGGATCCCCCAAGAGCAGCTACCGGATTTTTCCTCCCCACCCGCTTCGTCTTCCTCGTCTTCATGATCATCCGCCTCCTCCATCACCTACGAGCACTTTCTCGGATTTTTTTTAGTTTCTCTGATTTCTTCGTCAATTTCTATCTCTCACTCTATATCTCTCTGTAGGGTAATTTCTCATTCACACACTATCTTCTCTCTTTCTCTCTGTGTGCGTCTATGTTAAGCTCGAGCTCAAAATGTGTGTGTTATTGGGGGAAATTCAGTAAATGAGTAAATCACAACCTATTGAAAAATTAAATGAACTCCAAGAATATAATAAAATGGGTTTAGATTTTAGGTCTATGCGAAATTGCTCCGAAATTGATTCTCAATATTAAAATGGTTCTAATGATTCTTAATATTAAAATGGGTTTAGACTTTATTTTTAAAATGGTTCGATGATTAAATAAATTTTTTTTATTGAATTTTTTTTTTCAATCCGTCAGAATCAATTATATATCTATAAGTTAAATTTATAATATATAAAATTAGGAATCATATATCTCATGTAATATATATCAAGTGTTCTTGCAAAAAACTAATGGATCGTCCGTTCTTACGATATTGTTCCTACGATAATAAACTCCAAGATCCACACTAATATCTTCCAAATCAATTTTCAACGCACTAGGACGTGTGTTGACACATAGAATATTACAAGACATTTTTTATGTCTCTAGATATTCTCAATGCATGAGATCTAGAGATTTACTGAGAATCACTTTAGTGAGACGATTATCTAAAAGAACGTGATGATTATTCTTTCAGATATTTGATTAACGTTTAATCGCAGAAGAAAATCTCTCTGACACCAATCGTGTTCTCAACTCAATTCTTGATTGACGAACTGATAATCTGATAAACTGATTCTCTCTTTCTCGTTCAACAACCAAAGTCATTAGAATAATATTTGTATATATTCTAGATAATGACGTATTAAATTTTTAGGGATAAACTAAAATAATATTTAATTATAAAATTATCAATTGCAGTGAGACTCACTGCAATTGTGTACAACTATAGTACCACATAGCACCGTAGTATGCCGTGAGGCAGCACAGTGCCTCACGGCACTACTGTAGTGTCATGTGGCTACAATGTTACACACTCACTATTGTAGTGCCACGTGGCACCATAGTATTCCATGTCAATTTCTGATATTCTACCAGAGGGCAATTACTGTGAATTAAATATTTATTTTAATCAGATAATTATCTAGATATCAATTAATTCAAAATTAACATATTTCATTATCTCTATCAACTAACTTATCAGTTATTTCACAAATAACAGATTTAGTTGATTTAAATTATTATCTAATAATAATTTAATTATTTAATTTCACAAATTAGATATTATATCTCACTTATCGATAATTAAAAAAATTGATAATTATATATATATATATATAATTTTTGAAAATTATATTTAAATATATCAATAATTTAATTAATTAATTAATTTTTAATTAATAATCACACATAATTATCTCATAAATGATGAGAAAATAGAGAGATTGTAAGTGATGATGTGAAGTTGGTGGGCTAGTGATATAATATTCTGAGTTTTTGGAAATTGGGACTTTTTTCATAACCCAAAATGAAAATGGTGTAATTTTCCAAATATCGTGAAAACCAAAACTGTGGTTTGGAACAAATATAATGAATATATAATATGATTATAAATTTAGAGTAATTCTACACTGATCAAGTAATTGATCAATTTTAAGCGAACAAATGACGTGACAATCATTTATAGGTTATTTTGTCACATCACTTAATCACTTTAGAATTATTTATAAATTTATTAAAAGCCATAAATTTTGAAGAAAATCATAATACAAATATCACACACACACACACACACACACACACACACACACACACAACATATATATATATATATATATATTAAAAGCCATATGTTTTGAATTATTCATAAATTTATTAAAAGCCATATATTTTGAAGAAAAACATAATACAAATATGATACACACATATATATGGTGTAATATAAAGTAAAAATGGCATGAATTTTAAAGGCTAAAATGTAAAATATGCCTCTACACGTTGAACAAAATATAAAATATACTCTCAAACTTTTCTTTCATATTTTTATACCTCTGTAGTTTGAAAAACTGTAAAATATGTTGTGGTATAAAGCCATTTTATTTAGGAAAAAGCTTTTGACTTCGATCAAAAGTAAACTTCTACAACTTGCAAGAAACAAGTAGTAGAAGGAGCTTCTAGAGCTTGCCAGAAGCAAGTTTCTACAACTTGGTAGAAGCAAGTAGTAGAAGGAGCTTTTAGAGCTTGCTAGAAGCAAGCTTCTACAACTTGCTAGAAGCAAGCTTCTACAACTTGCTAGAAGCAAGCTTCTACAACTTGCTAGAAACAAGTAGTAGTAGGAGCTTCTAGAACTTGCAAGAAGCAAGCTTCTTCCACCACCTTTCTCACCTATAAATATATGTGGGAGAAG
Source organism: Datisca glomerata (assembly GCA_003255025.1). NCBI lineage: Eukaryota > Viridiplantae > Streptophyta > Magnoliopsida > Cucurbitales > Datiscaceae > Datisca > Datisca glomerata. The sequence goes on along the minus strand of QANY01005263.1, from coordinate 1,666,458 downwards.
GTAATTTGGCAATTTAACTTGGAGAAAAGTTAGAGAGTAAGACTCAGAGTGATTTAGAGAGAAAATTAGTTTCTCCTAAATATTAGAATTTTTCCTTGTCTTTCCCTTTTGTTAGAGAGTGTGTGTTTTATCATATTATAAGAGAGAGTGTATTATCAATTATGCTATTCTTATTTTAGAGATAAATTCTAGTGATCCTTTTGTCATAATATAATCCCTCTACGAGTTGCCTATCATTTTATCTCATTTTCATTACACGACTTCAGTTGTGATTGAGAGTTTAATACCCCAACGTTCCTAACAGTGGTATCAGAGAACTGGGTTTATAGCTAGTTTTTTGTGCTCCGTAAGATCTAATTGGTGGAGAAAATGCATCTTCAATAATGACGATGAAGTAAGAAATAGAAAAATTCAATGGGAATAATTTCTCATTGTGGAAAATGAGAATGGGAGAAATCTTACTTATTGATAATTAAAAAATTGATAATTCTATATATATATATATATAATTTTTAAAAATTATATTTAAATATATCAATAATTTAATTAATTAATTAATCACACATAACTATCTCATAAATGATAAGAAAAGAGAGAGATTGTAAGTGATGATCTGAAGTTGGTGGGCTGGTGGTATAATATTCTGAGTTTTTGGAAATTGGAACTTTTTTCATAACCCAAATGAAAATGGTGTAATTTTTCAAATATCGTGAAAACCAAAACTGTGGTTTGGAACAAATATATTGAATATATAATATAAATATAAATTTAGAGTAATTCTACACTGATCAAGTAATTGATCAATTTTAAGCGAATAAATGACGTGAAAATCATTTATATGTTATTTTGTCACATCACTTGATCACTTTAGAATTATTCATAAATTTATTAAAAGCCATATATTTTGAAGAAAAGCATAATACAAGCATGACACACACACACACATATAACATATATATTAAAAGCCATATATTTTAAAGAAAAGCATAATACAAATATGATACACACACATATATACATATAAATTGTATAATATACAGTAAAAATGGCATGAATTTTAAAGGCTAAAATGAAAAATACACATCTACACCTTGAACAAAATATAAAATATACTCTCAAACTTTTTTTCATATTTTTATACCCCTGTGGTTTGAAAAACTGTAAAATATATTGTGGTGTAAAGCCATTTTACTTAAGAAAAAGCTTTTGACTTCGGTCAAGGGTAAACTTCTAGAACTTGCAAGAAGCAAGTAGTAGAAGGAGCTTCTAGAGTTTTCTAGAAGCAAGCTTTTACAACTTGGTAGAAGCAAGTAGTAGAAGGAGTTTCTAGAGCTTGCTAGAAGCAAGCTTCTACAACTTGCTAGAAACAAGTAGTAGAGGAGCTTCTAGAACTTGCAAGAAGCAAGCTTCTTCCACCACATTTCTCGCCTATAAATATATGTGGGAGAAGATATTTTGGCAATCTAACTTGGAGAGAAGTTAGCGAGCAAGAGTGAGAGTGATTTAGAGAGAAAATTAGTTTCTCCTAAATATTAGAGTCTTTCCTTGTCTTCCCCTTTTATTAGAGAGTGTGTCCCTTTTTATTAGAGAGTGTGTGTTTTATCCTATTATAAGAGAGGGTGTATCATCAATTATGCTCTTCTTATTTCAGAGAGAAATTCTTGTAATCCTTTTGTCATAGTATAATCCCTCTACGAGTTGCCTATCATTTTGTTTCATTTCATTACACGACTTCAGTTGTGATTAAGAGTTTAATACCCCAACATTCCTAACAGTGGCATCAAAGAATGTTGTTTATAGCTAGTTTTTTGTGCTACTGTAAAATTTGTTAGTGGAGAAAATGCATCTTCAATAATGGCGATGAAGTATGAAATAGAAAAAATTCAATGGGAATAATTTCTCATTGTGGAAAATGAGAATGAGAGCAATCTTGAGAAAATATAATTGCTTGGCGGTAATTGGCGATAGGCCCGAGGAGATCACTGACGGTAAGTGGAACGAGATGGATGGCAGTGATATCGCTAATATGCACCAGCACTAGCCGACGGAGCACCGTCAAACGTGATAGAGAAAAAGATTACAAAATAGATTTGGGATACTCTAACAAAATTGTACGAGGCCAAATCACTACACACACAAAAAATCTTCTTGAAGATAAAACTTTACACTCTTCAGATGATGAAGTCGACTTCAGCGACTGATCACATCAACACCCTAAACATTTTATTTTCATAGCTCACAACAATGGGGCATACCATAGAGGCAAGTGAACATGTCAAAATTCTACTTCAAAGTCTACCTAATTCATTTGATCAACTCATCATCAATTTGACCAACAATGTAAAAGTTCTAGTTTTTTATGATATTACAGCTGTGGTTCTTGAAGAAGAAAGTCGACACTAGAACAAGGAAGACACACTGAGATGAGAGGGAGATCAACGGAATGTGGCCCTAGTGAGGAGTCAAAATCAGAGTAGATCAAAATCTATAAGTAAGAAAAACATCAAGTGCCATCACTGTGGCAAGAAAGTGCGCTACAAAAGGGAGTGTTGGCATCTCAAGAAGCATGAAGAGACCAAAGGCAAAATTCTTGAGTCGTCAAAAGCTCATGGTTGTGTAGCAAGTACCCCAGACGATGGTGAGATTTTATACAGTGAGGCAACAATAATTAGTGAAGGTAGAAGAATGTTCGTTTATGTCTGGGTTATAGACACAGGAGCAACATGGCATATGACCCCCCAGAGAGAATGGTTCCACCAATATGAACCCATCTTATGAGGGTTTGTGTTCATGGGAGATGATCATACCTTGGAGATCACTGGTATTAGTACTATCAAACTCAAGATGTATGATGGTACTGTTCGCACCATTTAGGAGGTACGGCATGATAAAGGTCTGCATAAAAATCTATTAACTTTGGGATAATTGGATAATAGTGGGTACAGAACCCATGTATAAAATGGGATCATGAAGATAGTAAAAGTCGCGCTTATGGTGATGAAAGCAAAAAAGATAGCTGCAAATTTATACATGCTTAAAGGAGAAACACTACAAGATGGATAAGCATTTATTGTGACGACAAGTTCGGTAGAAGAATCAATGATGATGTGGCACTGTAAACTTGGCCACGTGTCAGAACGAGATTTGAAGATTCTCGCAGAACAAAAGCTTCTTCCCGGGCTTAAAATGGTTTCATTACCCTTAGTAATGAGCTCATATTAAAATTCAATAGTTCTACTATTAAAAGCAAAAATATCTTGGAGTGGATCCATTATGTTGTTTGGCTAGTACCAGTTCTATCCCTAAGAGGTGCCAGATACTTTGTGTCTTTCATCGATGACTTCTTTAGGAGATGTTGGGTGTATCCAATAAAAAAGAAGTTAGATGTGTTTGAAGCTTTCAAAGCACACATGGACCTTGAGTTTGGGAAAAAAATCAATTGTTTAAGGCAGGCAATGGAGGAGAATACACTGATGAAGAATTTGATAGATTTTGTCAACAAGAAGATATTAAGAGATAGTTCATGGCGGCGTACACTCCACGATAAAATGGACTAGCAGATTATATGAATAGAACCTTGTTGGAGTGAACAAGAGCGATGTTGAGAACTGTTAGGTTAGCAAAGTCATTTTAGGCTGAAAAAATCAAGACCGCCTGCTATGTGATCAATCAGTCACCTTTAACCGTAATCAATATGAAAATGCCAATGGAGATGTGGATTGGTAAGCCAACTGATTATTCTCGCTTACATACATTTAGAAGTCCTGTATATGTCATGTATAATGCCCAATCATGTTAAATGCCCAACAAACATCGAACCTAGATCCAAAATCTAGGAAATGTGTTTTCTCAGGGTATGCTTATGGAGTGAAGGGGTACCGCATGTGGGACCCCACTTCCCATAAGGTGATCATTAGCAGAGACGTAATCTTCTTAGAAGATAAACTACAAGGAAAAGAAAAAATAGCACTTCACAGGAGAAACCAAAGACTATTGTAATTGAAAATCAAGAAGAAGTTCCAGATTCTTTTGAAGTAGCACCAGAGCATGAAGAACAAGAGCAAGCTGAGTTTGCAACTCCACAAGTTAGGCAGTCAACTCGGGAGAGGAGAGAACCAACTTGGCACTTAGACTATATTATAGAGGGAAATGTTGCATACCACATTCTAACAGAGGATGGAGAGCCATCAACTTTCCACGAGGCTATTAAAAGCTCAAATGATTCTCTAAAGATGGCATCAATGCAAGAAGAAATTGATGCTCTCCATAAGAACAAAACATGGGACCCTTGTTCCACTACCACAAGGAAGAAATGCCATCGGGAATAAATTGGTCTATAAGATTAAGCAAGATGGTAATGACCAAGTGGAGTGGTATCGTGCTAGATTGGTGGTGAAAGGATTTGCTTAGAAAGAGGGTGTCGACTTCAACGTTATATTTTTTCTTGTTGTTCAACTTATAATAATGCGAGTGGTCCTAGTGATGTGTGCTACATTTAACTGGTATTTAGAGCAGTTGGATATGAAAACTGCATTTCTTCATGTGAAACTTGAAGAAGAGATTTATATGCCCAACCAAGAGGTTTTGAAGAAAAAAGAAAAGAGAAATCAGTTTGTAGGTTGAACAAATATCTATACGGTCTCAAACAGACACCGAGATGTTGATATAAGAGATTTGATTCCTTCATCATGAGCCTTGGATACAATAGACTCAACCTATATCCTTGTGCCGATTACAAGAGATTTGATATTGGTGTATTCATTATTCTACTGTTGTACGTTGACGACATGTTGGTAGCAGGCCCCAACAAAGATCGTATCAAAGATTTGAAAGCTTAGTTGGCTAGGGAGTTTAAAATGTAGGAGTTGGGGCCAGCAAACAAAATTCTAGGGATGTAAATTCACCGAGATAGAAATAATAGATAGATTTGTCTTTCTAAGAAGAATTATTTGTAAACAAATTTGCAACGGTTCAATATGCAAAATTGTAAGCCAATTTCTACCAATTTTCCTATTAATTCCAAGTTATCCTCAAGGATGAGCCCTAACAGTGAGTAATGACGATGGAAATGTCTCGAGTATTGTATGCATCAGCAGTGGGTAGCTTAATGTTCGCTATGGTGTGTACAAGACCACACATTGCACAAGTAGTGGGAGCGGTTAGTCCATACATGGCGAATCCTGGTAGAGAACATTGGAATGTTGTGAAGAGGATCCTGAGATATATCAAGGGTACCTCAAATGTTGCATTACGTAATGGAGGATCTGACTTTACTGTAAGAGGTTTCATTGATTCAGACTTTGAAGGTAATCTTGACAAAAGCAAGTCCACCACAGACTATGTGTTTACTCTTACTGGAGGAGCTGTAAGCTGGGTTTCAAAACTGCAGTCTATTGTGACAACTTCAACGACAGATGCAGAATATGTGGTAGCTTCAGAAGCTAGTAAAGAGGCGATTTGGTTGCAAATGCTATTAGAGGAGCTTGGATAGAAACATGAGAAATTCTTATTTTTTATGATAGTCAGAGCACTTTGCACTTGGCAAAGAATCCAACATTTCACTCGAAAATAAAACACATACGAGTCAAATATCACTTCGTTCGTGAAAATGTGGAAGAGGGAAGTGTGGATATGTAGAAAATCTATACTAGAGACAACCTAGCAGATATCTTAACGAAACCCGTTCACAGCATAAAGTTTACTTGGTGTCAAACCTCTATTGGCCTAGTAGAAATATAAGCAACGTGGAAATGGAAAAGTAGAAAGGATAGAAGGATTGCAAGAATGGCTTTAAGTGGGAGATATGTTGTGGCGTAAAGCCATTTTGCTTAAGGAAAAAGCTTTTGACTTTGGTCAAAAGCAAACTTCTACAACTTGCTAGAACCAAGTAGTAGAAGGAGCTTTTAAAGCTTACTAGAAGCAAGCTTCTACAACTTGGTAGAAGTAAGTAGTAGAAGGAGCTTCTAGAGCTTGCAAGAAGCAAGCTTCTTCCACTACCTCTCTCACCTATAAATATATATGGGAGAAGGTATTTTGAGAATCTAACTTGGAGAGAAGTTAGAGAGCAAGAGTGAGAGTGATTTAGAGAGAAAATTAGTTTCTCCAAAATATTAGAGTATTTCCTTATCTTTCCCTTTCGTTAGAGTGTGTGTGTTTTCTCCTATTATAAGAAAGAGGGTATTGTCAATTCTGCTCTCCTTATTTTAGAGAGAAATTCTTGTAATCTTTTTGTCATAATATAATCCTTCTACGAGTTCCTTATCATTTTGTTTCATTTTCATTACATGACTTCAGTTATGATTGAGAGCCTAATACCACAACATTCCTAACGTTTCCCAGTTGAATTTGTTAGAGAGATGAACAGGGGAGAGAAAGGGAGAGAGAGGCAATAGAGGTGGCGACTGGGGGGGGGGGAAATAGAACGAAATCCGTTTATTTAAGGAAGAAATAAACTTTTTTTCCACCATAGAGGCCTTTGCTAAAGCAACATGAACAATCCTTTCAGCCTCAAGTACAGCTGCTTCTTTTGATTTCGTTAGACGAACCAATACTTTATTGTCATATTGAGGCTTTGCAATCTACAAGGAAAAAAAGAAGAAGAAAAAATCGAAAGAAGAAGATGGAAAAGATTGCCTCTTTTTTATACCAGAGATAATGGGAGAGAAGAGAGTGAGAGGCGTATTTTGTATTTAAAAAAAATATGTTAGTTTTAACCCTTTAATTCAATATAAGGATTTTTTTTTTGCAGTTTTCTTAAACTACAGGGGAATAAAAATATGAAAAAAAAAATTAAGGAGTATATTCTGCATTTTGACTAAAGTACATGAGTGTATTTTACATTTTAGCCAAAAACGACAACGCCTAAAAGGCCAACTTCTTTTTCTTCTGCTCTACATACCTGTCTGTCATTTTGCTCTTGACGTTTATCCTAAAATTCAGATTTTTTGTTCTAATTTGAAACACTTATTTTAATAGAAAAATAAGTAAAAGAAACACATAATATGATGATGGGTACTAATTGTTGAGACATTGATGGAGAAATAGAGGAAATCGGAGGAAATAATGAAGTTATTTGTATGGACAAAGTAGTGTCTAAAATGGAGGGAAATAGAAGAAATGGGAGAAAGAATGGAGTTGTTTATAAGGGTAAAGCAGTGTATAAAAATGAACCGAAATAGTGGAAGTGGAGGGAAATAGTGGACTTACGGTGGGAATGAAGAGGGTAAAAAAGCAATGTTAATTTTTTGTTAGTTTTGATCAAAAATCATCATCGAGGGGTATAATTTACAGTTTCTTAAATTACAGGGTATAAAAATACAAACAAAAATCTAAGGGTATATTTTACATTTTGGTCACAGTGTAAGGATGTATTTTATATTTTAACCAATTTTCAAATTCCGCGAAATTCAAAATTCACTCTCGAGTTTAAAAATCACATGTATACTTTTAAAACATTAACATATTTGTAATTTTTTATGCCATCCATTTCACTGTGTTCTTTATACTTAAAAAGTTATTTTTTTATGTAATTATGAAGTATTCTCTACAAAAGTTAAATAAATAATTCACAAATCAAGTGGAATTTGATAAAAATTGAGAAATTTTGCGGAATAAACAACTTTAGGGGTGTTGTTTTAAGAAATGACAAATTTTTAAAAGTTTTAAGTATATAGCAGATTTTCATAACTGTCATTTGTCAATCACTATAGTCCAAAATGACACTAATCTAATTATGGTGCGTTTGACAATTTTTTGGGTAAGTCAGTGGTATATGAAAAATACTTAAATTGATGAAATAATTAATGCTCAAAATAATATTAAAAATTTGGTTAATTATAAGAAGTCAATTAATGCTAGACATCAATAAAAATTTTGAATTTTAAAATTCATTAGAAACCGCTCAAAAATCTTGAAATTTTCGAGTCAATCAATGTTATATCATTTATTGACTGGTTAATTCATTCGATCATTTATTGACTGGTTAATTCATTCGATCATTTATTGACTGGTTAATGCATTCGTCTCAATATATTATATGGGTGTTTGAAATATTTTTGGGTCAATCAATGATATATCATTGATTGACTTATCAGTCCATTCGTCCTAATTTATATTATAGAGTCAATAGATTGATCACTCATTGATTGACCTAAAATTTTCAGCTCAATTAGTGATATATCATTGATTGATTGATCAATCTATTCATCTCAAATCTATTATTGGGGTGAATAGATTGATTATCTCATTGATTAGCCCAGAATTTCTGGGTTAATCAATGATATATCATTAATCGAGTGATTAATCTATCCGTCTCAATCTATTATATGAGTGTTTGAAACATTTCCGGATCAATCAATGAGATGAGTTGAAGATGTTTTAAACGCCTCTATAATAGATTGAGGCGAATGGATTGATCAACTCATTGATTGACTGATCAAGCCTTTCGTCTCAATCGATATTATATGGTCAATTGATTGATCATCCCGTTGAATCATTCAATTGCTTAAATATCTTCAATTGATATAATCACTAACTACTTTATTGAATCATTCAATTGCTTAAATATCTTCTATAATCGGCGTTAGCTATAAATAAGAAAAGAATTGATATCATTAATTAAATATTGATATAATCGATAAAAACAAATCATATTTGAAAATTTATAAAATCAAAGGTAATATCATCTTTTCAAATCTCAATCAATCAATGATTGATGACTTGACAAAAAAAACTTGTTTATTTCTCTAAAGTTGAAAAAAAATTGTTATCTTTTAAAGTGAGTTTCAAACATTTCTATTTTGTGTAATTACTTTAAAAAATTTGCAACTCATCTGAAATTTCTTTACTAGACAAATAACATGTAACATCATGGTGTTTATCACTGCTATGACTTAACATATGTAATCTCATATCACGTGTGAAATATAATTTAATAATTACAAATATATTTTTAATTACAAAATAAATGTATTATCTTAAATCATTTATGTTGCCGCGTATAGTAGTGTTGAACACCATGGGAGTACATAGAGTTACTCGAGTTACATGAAAACCATCTAAAATATTAAACGTTTGCGGAAAAACAAATTAAAAGAATGAAATGAACCTCTAATCAAAATATCAAAGCGAATTTGATACATAGTTCTTCAAGTAGAAAGTCAGTGAGAGAGAGAGAGAGTGAAGCAAGAGCTACAATACTATAGATGTTACCTATTGTTATACAATTGTACTGGAGACTAGTTGTTCAAGTATGCTTGTTTTGGAGGTGTTCTCTCTTTAGAGCCATGAATTTGGCTGCTATATCATCATAGTCTGGTAACTTTGGGTGGACATGGTTAGGATGTTTATAAGGACATGAATTCGAACGAGAAACCCCGTCTTTGACACCGTCTTTAGGCCGTTCTAGAGGCATCGTTACAGCTCTCCCATAAGCACCCAGATTTTCATTCCTTGTCTTACCATCATCCACCATTGTGTTTGCATAAAATAAACAACCTTGGTTGTCTGTATTACTTGATTTCTCTGATTTACAGCCATTTCTTTCCTCGTTTTTCTTGTCTGACTGCTGAGCGGCGTAGGTGAAGACATTATACGCCGTGGCTCCAATCTCGCAGGTCCTTCTCCTCATCTCGGTTTTTTGCTTCCATGTTGGAATTTTTTCACAATCGTCTTTGTCACCTTTAGGACAAAAATAACATGGATGTTCCAAGCTGCAGTTATCAATTTCATGGCTGGAGCATCCGCTGTCTTGAGACTTATTCAAATTATTTCTCGCCTCCTTCGAACTCTTCTGTGCATAACTTAATCTTTCACTCTCTTCGGTCGACATTTTTGTCAAACGCCTTCTTTGATATTGAGATCTATGCTTCTGAGTTGGAGAAGACTTCAATGGCTGAGCATAATAGGTTATACATTCAATGTCCTTAATGCATTGATCTTCCATAGACATCGTTCTTATCCTCGATCTTTTTCCACTCTTTTTGGAGGCTTTTGAGCTTGATCTCTCGCTCCACGATTGGTCTGCATAACTTTGTTTAACATTCTCCCTTCTAGGCACAACAGGTGAAGTGAATTTAAAGAGTCTTTGATCCTGCGAATCACAGTCTTTAGATGAAGGGGAATGAAACTCCACTACATCATCGAGATAAATTATCGTGTCCTCCGAAAACCGAGGCAAATCCCCTTCAGTACTCCCAGAGGTACTAATCAGATCTGAATCTCGGTAAGAGAGTCGATGAGATTCATATGGGACGATCAAAAGGTTATTACTTTTTAACGAGGAATCGATATATAAGACATCTCCTTCGGCTTCTTCAGAATTCGGAGCTTGAGGTTCATCAGTTATATCGTAACAAATTTGGAGGTCATTATGCAGTTCCAACTGTACAAAAGCATTGTTTTTTAAATAATGTTTCAAAGAAGGAAAAAGAAATTGAACTGAGTTTTACAATTAATCAAAATAACCTGTTTCTGATGCCATTCTGAACTGTACTCGAGAGCTAAAATCTGTGGTTGGAGACAATCTTTTGCTATTTCATCAACCAATCTATGCTTCTCATCATCTGATACAGATTTTATGCAGAGTTTCTCTTTTATCTGAAAAAAAATGGGTTTAATAGAACGTTATGTATGTGCCAGAAAGGGGTTCTCTAAAATGATATGATTAAACTATCATACCTGTTTGTTGACAAGATTTTCAGGACTTGGTTCTACGGCTGTCAGGGCAAACCGCTGCCCATATCGCTCTCCGAAAAGCTTCCTTATCGGCTGCAGCTCGGGTAGATCCCCACATCTAGCAGAGGCGAAGATAAGACTTGAAACTGCTTCATTAATATCATTTGGACAGTCCCTGAAACAGCCAGTCGAAGAAGGTAAAGGTGGGTGTAGTAGATGATGAAAAGCACGACATGGGAGAAAATTTTTCTGGGGCCGTACTTATGTTTTCGGATGTAGGAGAGATTGGTGATGATGAAATCACAGAAATTGTCCAATAATTCATAGACTGTCATTATGCTTTCGTCTTTAACAAGCTGCTCAACCTGAAAAGTTAAATCAGGAAGAAAATGCTGAAAATTTTAAGAATTTTGATTCCTGATTGTCTCTAAATTATTTAATCAAAATTCAAGTGATTACCTACATTACAAAGTAATTAAGAAAATCTTTCTAATTTTTGGAATGTATTTGCATTTCAGACAGCTTAATAACACAAACTGATTCAGGTAATGAGATGATAATACTATAAATTCTATAATCAAATCAAGTGACAAAAACAGAGAAGGTAGCAGGGGAATTCCTGATTAAAGAGAAGGTAAGTAAGATTTCAATTATACCCGGTCAAAAGCAGTTTGCTCATAGCCATTCTGTATCAGCTGAGCCAAATCTTCACGCAACTGCCTTACAATTGAGCTCCTCTTGTTCTTCAGAAGCCTGAGCCGGCACTTCACCCGTTTGATCAGTTTCTTGCTGCAGAATGAAAAAAGAGCCTAAGATCATTCCAAATAGATTCGAATAAAAAACAAACCTGTAAAAAACCCCCCATCAATTTGGTTACCATTTGGAAGCCTTTCTCCACCCAAAAAAGATGTCAAACATGTCTGGAATTCGACAGAAAATTCTGGGTTGTTTTGAGCTTAAATAGCAAATGAAGAAAACAGAGGAATCACGAGGTTCAGAGCTAAAGCAGCTGTGGATTGATATGAAAGCATTGAATAAGGGGAAAATATGAGTGAAAGAAATGGAGTTTTCATTAAGAAGAAGTAGATGAGTAACTAACAACAACTTAGACAGTTGGGTTAAAATGAGAGGGCGCTATATTTAGGAAGAGTGGGTTTGAAACAGTGGGGGGAAGAGAGAGAAAGGGAGAGAGTGGGGGGGGAGAGAGAGATGTAAAGACAGTTTATGGTGGCCTTGAAAACCTGCTCCCACTCCACCGCTGTTTGGGACACTTGTCAATGTAACATGTTCTAAACTCCTTGACAATATAAGACATTTGGATAATCTTAGCAACTGTAAATTTTTCTCATCATGTAAAATTCCGGGTCAACGTTATGTTAAGTGGATATTGATGAGTATTATGTTTTATCTAAACCGTTCATTTAAATAACAACTATTCATATCAATTTAAAAAACATGAGGTTAACTCAAAACCTCATAATTATAATTACAAAAGTTAAATTATCTATCTCAACTAATCTCTTCCAACAATAGTGTATTAGATTAATTAAAATTAATCTTAAAGGCTTCTTTTATTTGTTCTTCTTTTTATTTTTGCTGCTGAGTTTCCTAATTGTCAAACTTGGTAGGGGATTGTGGTTGTAAAACTCACCAAATGGACTAGTTATAATCATTGAACCCACCAAGCATGTTTTTTTCCAAGGTTAATCTAGTTTAATGGGAAACCCACATTGATTAGATAGGTGATTAATTTGATTCCAATAATCCAATTATTTTTTATGTGGATGAGAAGGAGTGAAAATTTTGAGTTACTTTTCTTAGTGACACGCATAAAAATTTTAAGAACTCAATTAATTTTTTTAATTAAAAAAATAAAATATTATATTTTAAAATTGGTAGTAGGATATAAAAAATTATTGACTTTTCAAAATACTAGGAGTACTAAAAAAAATTTCAATAATGAGAAAGATATTAAAAATTTTGAGCGCGCATATAAATAGAATAAAGATTATTGATCGTTGGACTCTAACAGAAAGATGATTTATTTCATTTGAATCGTCCGATCAGATTTAGACACTGAATAAATTTTAATGAATGCATACAAAATATAAAAAAAATTGTTTTCCTTTAATTTTTTTCAATTGATAGATCTAAAAATCTAAAAAACTCATATCAATTGATGGTGAAGATGACTAATTATCTATACAATTAGAATCCCAACGACAGATTACAAATCATGGTACGAAGGGAGATGCAATTTTCCAACTTTAAGGGCCATTAACTAAAACTGTAAAAGAAACATGGGAAAACTCGTGAAAACAATAAAATTAAGAAAGGGGCAATTGGAAACAAGGTTGAAAAGATCAAAATTAGTTAAACTAACCAATGTACTTAACCTCAGAGTTTAATTTGTTCAATGTACTTAACCTCAGAGTTTAATTTGTTCAACAAATTAAGTAATTAGAATGTGAAGAACAAAAGAGAGACATCATTGTAATTGACTTCACACGACTGACACAGTGTCCCTAGCTGCCTCTTAATTCTTCCACGTAGGATAGGATAAATGATAAAGGCAACGTACATGCTCAACTGGCTTACACATATGCAAACAAGTAATCAATGGCTGAATGGTTGGTATTTTTCTGTCAAAGAAATTGGTAATCAAACCCATTACCGAACTCCTTCTCTCTCTCTTCATGAGCACAAGCACAAATCCAGAGAGAGAGAGAGAGCTGAGAAGGCACGTGAGATGTCTGGGTTGGTGAACAACTCATGGGATCGCATGCAAGAGTGCAGTGGATGGGGGAAGATGTGAGGACTGAGACATGGGAGAAGGCTTAAAAAAATTGACAAAGGTTCAGCACCAGTCTTAATGATGATGGACCAAACACACAAGAGTGCTAAAGGATTTAAAAAAAAATCTGACTCTTGCTGACTTTAATTAATTTTTTTAGTTTGTACTGTTTCTTTATTGAGCAACAAACATGGAAGGCCTTCTAAAAAGTGAGTATAATGGAAGAATAATTATAAATTGATTAAAAAATTAATTAAATTTTGTGCGATCAATTGATTTATCAATCATTATAGATTGATGTATTAAAATTTATTAAAATGATTTGATAAATCAACCTATAAATTATTGACACATCACTCAATCGCTTAAAATTTGATCAATTATTTAATCAATATAGAATTACTCATAATCTAATAATTAGCACTTGAAGGTCGTAACCTTATATTAAGGTTTCCAAACAGCAACTTAGTTGGGGGTTTTGGACATTTGGTACTTGCATTTCATGCTGTAAAGTACAAATATTGTGCATCTGCTTGTCTAAAATAGATCCATTCTTATTACGAATCCTAACAGAATGATATATATTCTTCTAATGTCACTCACCAAAATCACATCAGCACATATGTAAATGTGAAAAGACCTTTGAAATATTTTTTTGATTTTTACGTTTCAATCCTTTTTAAGACAGGTCCAGTCGTTCATTCTGAAAATAGACGGTTTAGATATCTTCTCCTATTCCACCAACTAGAAGAATCCTGATTAACACTTTTAGTTAGAAGGTTAAGAGCAGCGGAATTTCAAAAAGAAACCATAGCCCACATCTCATGACAATCTCAAGGTCTCAGGTATATTTGGTAAAATATAGTATTTCAAAAGAAAAATTAGGTGCATATGGTCCAAATCCAAAAACTGTTTGGCTCTTCTCTCTTACAAATGAACAAACAAAAGAAGAGCCAAATGTCATTAGTAAATGACAACAAGTCAAAAATTCTTACACACAAGTACTAATATGCTTATATATTCACTTCAACCTTGTATCGTAACTCTTGGTTGCTTCGTTATGTAATAAATTGTCACATCTTTTTAAATGATTTATTGTCATTCCATCCAAAGATAGATATAGATAAAGATATTCACCAAATCTTTGCAAAACCAACCCTGTTTCTTATCACACGAACAAAGCTAATCCACTATCATTACAGCTAGCTAGTTCCCAACAACTACAAGAGTTTCCCAAATTCCTAACTTTTTCAAATCCAAGTTATTGAACAACATACTGTATTAGAAACAAACATGGAGAAAATTGATACAGAGAGAGAACAAATGGTTGGGCTTTCTACATTATCAATACATAGAACAAATGGAGGACCCCATCTTCCATATCCACCCCACGAGTTTCTGTAATCACACAAAATTGCACCTTCAAATTCCTCTCCTTTACAAATTTAGGATCCAAAAAAATTATGTTTTTTTTATATCAGAAGTTGATATTCATATTTACTAGACAAAATCCCAGCTTTCTTACCAGGAGACAAGTTGTCAACAACCAATGAACAATTAACATGTACTTTAACCTGTTTCAATGGAAAATCACCAAGCACGGTAATGACAGGGACTTTCACCATCACCAATAGAGGAATTTTCCCACTATGCCTATTATCCATCAAAGCCTGCTGAAGCCCAGATCCAAATTCACTATTCCCCTTCAATTCCACATCGATCATCGTCAAATTCTTCTTGGGTTGATAAAAATTAGGCAGCTTTCCCGAACAGAGTTGAGAATCAGAGTAAAGAACAACAACAGAGCTATCTTTACCGTACGTGAAGCCAATATTCTCATTTGGGTTGTCGGCTTTGACGGTGACGACGAATTCAGTGAAGAGGCTGAGGTCAGGGCGGAGATTAAAGGCTTTAACGTTGAAATTGTCTACCTTGTAGGACGGAGGTTGGGGTTGATAAAAGGCGTAAACGAAGAGGATAATGGCTGCTACGATGAAAATGAAGAGGAATATGGAGCAACAGAAACAGCATAAAAATCTTGTGAAACAGTTTTTACCTGATCCGTGATCGGTTTTGGAGTGGTACCTTGGGATGTTACGTCTGTAAGGAGGAGGGCGAATGGTGCCCTGGTTTTCTGAGAACATGACATATTTGGGTGGGTATGGTGGGTTTGAATCGGAATTCATGGTGGATGATGGTTGCTGGGTTTGAACCCTTTGATGGGCATATAATTTGGTGGGTTTTGGAGTGGTACCTTGGGTTTGAACCTCTTTTTCCTTTTCTTTCTTTCTTTTTCGCAGCCAAATTCTGATTAGGAGGTGGGGTTCTTTTTTTGGAATTTTTTTTTTGGTTCTGCTTATTTGGAATAGTTCCCATCGGTTAATGGTGAAGGAGCTTGTTAGATACGGGTGGACATGGAGGTTGGCCTGGTTGTTTCTCGGGGCGTAAATGGTGGGTTCAAACTGATTTTTACTATCTTTTGTTCTGTTCTTTTATTTTGAAACATGTTGTTCTGTTTAGTATGCAAGACAGACATTAGTTTGTCTGTATCAAACAAATAATGACTATTAATTCTGCAAAAAAAAGACTTAATATAAGAATCTCAACCCAAAAGAAAAGAAATCAAAATAGATTTTATATAAGAGGCACACACTCCCAAACAAAGGGAAAATATATCATTGTTACTAATCCCATACTGGTCTAGTTAATCTGCTGTCACGTGTGTGTATTGAAATATATTATATAGATATTTTTTTTCATATTTTTAGCTCTTGAAAATTTCTCAATAAGTTTATGAAACACGCCCGAGAAATACCCAATGCATCCTTATTGATGAGAAATTGCCAAATTGGTTAGAAGAAACTATCAGAAGCCGGCTGTCATCTGAGTAGCAGCAGGAGTGGAAATGCAAATAGCAGAGCGATTATTACATGACCTTAAAGAACCAATCCTCAAACAAGTCACCACCATTGCAACTGCTTTCTTCATCTTGACACCCACCTTCTTTAGTTTCCTTGATTTGGAATTCTCCATATCCAAATTACTACTCAGTGAACCCAAAGTATATGATTTCAAATAGATTCGACGTTGGTTTGCTCTTTCCCTTCTATAACTATGCCTTGAATATGTTCTATGTCCGCCGTGATGGTTGTCTTGGTGGCCCTTTGATGATGTTTCGTAGTTTTGTTGGTCTAATGGCTCGTAGCCGTCGAATCTGTGACTCACTTTCCTTGTGGCGCTTCGTACCAGAGTCTCCATTTGCTTTTGCTATACAGAGAACTGTAATAGTTTCCGATTAGAGAGAAGGATTTGGAAGGGTCTCGTTTCTTTTTATATACAAATACAAAGAGAATTAAATGTGGGGTTTTCTTCCTTAATTTGTTCGTTCTTTTTGTGTTTTTCTTTTCTTTGTTTATTATTGTGGTTGGTGTGATTATTTAATTCTTTCATGGCGGGCGTCCTTATTTCTTAATTACACCAAAGTCATCATTCATTATTTCACACGACATGTTTTATATCTTTTAAAGAACTACTATTAGACTAAAATGAACTTAACATGTAGGACGATTAAGAGTTTCATTTTATATGATTTTTTAACGCATCCAAACCAAATCGTTAATTATTTGTTTGAGTTGGATAAAGAAATTGGCGGTTTAGATTGTACTTCAAGTTAAAAATAATTTTATGATAATAAAATATGTTCAATTTATTGTAAAACTAGTTAATAGAGCGTAATTGCAGACATGTAGAGACGTGATTGCAAAACAGTAAAGTTGTAGGAGTTTTTAGAAAAACTGCATAAAGTGTTAATGAAGTAATTCTACCTAATCTAGAGGGATAACTCGTCTGGTCATGGACTTTGGGGTAATGCTCCCTCTAGGTTATAGGTTTAAATTACAAGAAAGTATGGTGCACCAGGGTGATTAAGGTCTTTTATTTCATTCGTGATGCACTATCGAGATTAGTCGAATAATTAATTAAACTTTGAGATCAAGTTTAATAAAAAATATAGTCATTCCTTCATGATATACCACTTATTTGATGAAAAATATAGACATTACAAATGTGGAGTACGTCCACTTATTTGACTAGTAAAATCAAAATCGACTCTAGTAGGTTGACCAAAGGAATGTAGTGATTTGAGCCTTGCAAGATTAACACTTGTCTTATGTATAATGTATGTGTGTATTGTTTTGTTAATTAAATTTTTGTCAAATTCATTAATACTGCTAAAAATAAAAAATAATAACAACTTAAATCTACACACTTATATGGTAGGAATTAACGTATCAATTATTCATAAACTGATATTTTATGATACATTAAAATTATTTAATAGATAACTTATATTTAATGTATCATTTGACCATTTAAGATTTAATTAATTTTTTGTGAGAGTTGAACTACTTTAATATTTATTATAATACTTATTAGGTAGGGCAGCCGGCTTAAAGTAGAATATATAATATATTTTTACTTGGATTATTCCTTTAATTTTCAATTAATAATGTGAAAAGTTTGACCTAAAAGGGTATGCAACTTGAAAAAACATGCTCTATAATATTTTAAAATCTAAAAACTTTTGGTCTTCCGTGAATAACAATGTTGAAAATTCTATGAACTCAAAGGACATACTAATATTTAAGAATTTTTCGTTTTTCATAACACAAAAATATCTTGGATTAGTTGATAGCTATTTATGGTTTAATGTTTTTGTGTAATTAAAAAAATAGTTTAATGAATAATTTATTTTGCTTGTTTTTTTAGTAAGACTCTTATTTTCCAAAAATGACTATCTTAGCGTATATTTTGAGAGCGAATTTCTTAATGCACATGTTTTCGTGCGATTTTATATTTGTCTACTTTAGAAAACAAGATTACCAATCAAGGAAGAAAAATAATAGTAGTTGAGTGAAATCTATAGTTAAGTTCTTTCACATAAATTCAAAAGGCTTTAGACTTGTTTTGCAATTACTCCCAAATTGAGTAGAACTCGCTGTTTTTTCCTTATGTACAATTAAAAGATAAGCTTCAGGAGTTAATCCAAAGTGGTGAAGTTTTTTAGAGTTTGAGGCTTTGTTATCAGGTTTAAGGTTCAAATTCTCTTAGATGCAATAAACTCTCTGGCGTTGTTATTTATCAAGAACGTTTCAATCAAATAAAACATAAACTTTAAGATAACTGGTCAACATCACATGCATTGCATTTGTTGAAGTAACCAATATAAATAATAGGTATGAAAAATACGTATGAAATTACATAAAAAGTTATTTGATCATTTTTTGACTTGTTGATGTCAAATATTAATATTTCAAGCTATTAGAGGTAGATGGTGTTTTTTTTTTGTTAAAGATTTTTATTGCTAGAGAGAGCCGATAACTTTTTTCGAGTTTATATCTTAGTCCGTCATGTTTATTGACATTTTGATATGAAATTCAATGAGGATTACATTTTTCTTATAGTTGTTCTTTTAAATTATTGTTGAATAATTTATATAAATATCTGAAAATTTCATATTCATCTATGAGACTACGACCTTGTATTAGTACGAGATGATTAAGATCATAGATAATGAATAAGATTGTCAGTAACATATTAAAATATGGAATCTTTAATGAATGGTTGCTAGTACGGTTAACTAAGTATTATGAATGCGTATGGTCTAAATCTGAATTATTGATGTATATAGACATCTCAGTGAATGTACTTTATATAATGAGATTAGATATGACTGGACCGATGTAAATTAATATATTTATCAACGTGTCATTTATCATAAAAATTTAATACACATCAACTCGATGATCATATGTAGATCAATCTGAATATTGAGTAGTCATGAACTCCTATGCATGTCTATTAAATTTTTTGATTCATTCGTTAAGGTTTGTTTGTAAAACATTTAGTGACTTTTGTTTTGGAGATTCAGTAATGTGGATGGCTGGGAACATGACCTTGCAAGATATAGAATCCAAGATTTTCTAAAGGATCGTATATTGGTTTCCTTAAGTGTTAATTCTATAACTGAATGATTATTGAACTCAAATTTATAATAAGATTATAAATTAGTCATTCACTTGTAGATTGATGATATTTAAGGATCAAAAGGTATTTATAGGGGTAAAATGATAATTTTGATCAACTCTAATTTACGATCCAATAATTAGATGACATAACTAAATGAAATGATTATATCAATGGACTACATGAGAATACTCTATAAATACATTCTATAATCACTGAGGGTCAATTCCATATTTATAGTGGAGTGATAATGAAATTAATAAATAAGATTATTTAATTCAAGAGTTTAATTAATAATTTTATGTATTTGAGCATAGGATTATAGGTCAATGATTCTTAAGTCACATCTATACTACACAGTCTAGGATGTGAATATTTCAGGACATGAGAAAATGACTGACTTGCAAAGAAATTTTTATTATGGGGCAAGTACATAATTATGAGATAATTATAAGTGATTAATTAATTAAATTATTTTTATATATAAATATAATTTTCATAAATTATACATATAAATAATTATCGATTATTTTTTTATTATTGATAAGTAAGACAAAATATCTAATTTATAAAATTAGATAATTAAATTATTATTAGATAATAATTTGTATCAACTAAATATGTTATTTGTGAAATAATAGATAATTTAGTTAACAGGGATAACCAGATATGTGAATTTTGAGTTAACTGATATCTATATATTTATCTAATTAAAATAAATATTTAATTTACAATAATTAGTTGGGAATCATAGAACACCATGGACTATTGTAGTGACACATGACATAACAACAATAGGCGTGTAGAGTGGCATAACACACAGTGCTGTGAGGCGCTGTGATAGTTTACGTCAACTGTAGTGTTATGCGTCACTGCAGTTGTGCACCATTATCTAAAAAAGATATAGATATTATTCTAATGGTTTCAGTTGATGAACGAGTTCATCAATTCATTAAGAATTGATTAGAGAACACGGTTAGTGTCAAAGTAATTTTTTTTCTGCGATTAAAAACTAATCAAATCTCTAAAAGAATCATCATCACGTCTTTTTAGATAAATGTTTCACTAAAGTCATTCTCAGTAAATTTTTAGATCTCATGTGTTGAGTACATCTAAAGACAAAAAAAATATATTGTAATATTATACGTGCTCACACTCGTCCTAGTGTGGTTAGAATTGACTTAAAAGATCTTGGTGTAGATCTTGGAGTCTACTAATTATTGGAACGGTTTTGTGGGACAAAGGATTGATCAATTTTTGCAAGGCCGCTTGATATAGACTACAAGAAGTATATGATTTCTATCATTTGTATGTTGTAGAATTAATGTATAAATATATAATGGATCCTGGCTGATTGAAAAATAGTTTTCAATAAAAAGTTCTTATTTTGTTATCGTGGCGTTGCATGAGTTTTGTTTTATTAAAAGATTTGATCTTTATTAAAAGTTTAATTTTTTAAATGGCCAGGCGCCACACGCTTCCGTCGCGCACATGCCGAGACAACCAACAAGTGGTATCAGAGCGGTCTTTATATATTTATATATTAAATGATGTAAGAGTTTTCTTGCATTATTTATATAA
The DNA here is from genome assembly GCA_003255025.1 of Datisca glomerata. Taxonomy (NCBI): domain Eukaryota; kingdom Viridiplantae; phylum Streptophyta; class Magnoliopsida; order Cucurbitales; family Datiscaceae; genus Datisca; species Datisca glomerata. Next base: position 1,645,385 of record QANY01005263.1, on the reverse strand, counting down.
CATGATATATGTATTAATGAATGGATGATTATGTTTTTTGAATGTATAAAAAATAATTGATCATTAATTGTATGGTGATTATTAGATTAGGCTTTATTTTTTTAATTTTTTCTTAGATCTTCTGTAAGCCGTTTTAGGACGTATGAATTTTTGTAATACTTTTTTGAATATTTATTTTGATCGCGAGAAGATGAAGAACGCCGAAGACGAAAAACGGAGGAAAAATAAAAAAAATATGAATTCTTATAGAATTCTGGCATGGCACCAAAAAATAGATTTCAGGCACTAGCGCCGCCGATTAATGATTAGCGACAATGTCACCGGAAATTACTGTTCCGGCGACGTCGCTGGAAAATCGGAGACGACAGGCAACGACCTGCGGTGGGTCCGACGATGATAGTGGTCGGTGGAAACTTTTGTCAAATTTTGAGAAGTTTCACACAAACCTTGATACCAACCAACCTTATCACTGTAAAGTTTTATAATAACCCTAAGTCTATCAATTATCCTTTTAAATTTTGAAATTAATGTAATTTTAAAATTAATTTTTAATTTTTAATTTATGAAAAATAGGAATTAATAGGTTGATTGAGTTTGACCCATATCAAATAAATTATTTATTTGACTAAGTCAAAGTCAACTATTTTAAAGGGATAACTATAGAAATTAATTTTAATTAAAAAAATAGTTTTTCCTAATTAAATATGATCTTCTTCAAAGCTTGAAGATTCTGACGATAGACATTAGGAGGAGAAGGTAATATTTGAAAAATATGTATTCTCGAAGTCGGCTTTGTGATTTATTTTTTTATTTCGAGGGTTGTAATTTAGAAATACCTAATAGTCACAGTCTATTATTATTTTATTTAATTGCTAAATAATTGATTAATTGTTATATTTGATAACATGTTCATGCATTAGTCGATCACATGCCATGCATGAAAATCTCACAAAGTTTGATATGATCATGCATCTCATCTGTAGGAACATGATTTATTGGGATTGTCCTAAGATGTTTATTGTTGGAGGTCATGCTCTCAAATCATGTGTATTAACATTTTGATATGAAATTTAAAGAGAATTACATTTTTCTTATAATTGTCTTATAAATTATTGTTGAATAATTTATATAAATATCTGAATATTCCATATTCATTAATGAGACTATGATTTTGTATTAGTATGAGAGGAATAAGATCATAGATAGTGAATAAAATTGTCAGTAACATATTAAAGTATGAAATCTTTAATGAATGGTTACTAGTACTGTTGACTAAGCATTATAAATGCGTGTGATCTAGATTCAGATCATTGATGTGGATAGACATTTTAGTGAATGTAATTTATATAATAAGATCATATATGACAGGATCGATGTGAATTAATATCTTTATTAACGTGTCATTTATCATAAAGACTTACACATCAATTCGATAATAATATGTAGAACAATCTGAATCTTGAGTAGTCATGAACTCATATGCATGTTTACTGGATCTTTTGATTCACTTGTTAAGATCTGTTTGTTAATCAGACTAGTGACTTTTGTTTTGGAGATTCAGTTATGTGATAGATGAGGACATGATTATACAAGATTTGGAATCTAAGTTTTCATAACGGATCGTATATTGGTTATATTAAATGTTAATTCTGAAACTGAATGGTTATTGAGCTCAAATTTATAATAAGATTATAATTTAGCCATTCACTAGTGGATTAATGGTACTTAAGAATCAGGAGGTGATTAGAATGGTAAAATGATAATTTTGACAAGATCTAATTTACGAACAAATAATTGAAGGACAGAACTACATGAAATGATTCTGTCAGTGGACTACGTGAGAATACTCTGTAAATACATTATATATTCTTTTAAGAGTGCAATTACATATTTATAGTGGAGCAATAATGGAACGAATAAATAAGATTATTTAATTAAAGAGTTTAATTAATTTTTTAATTTATTAAAGCTTAGGATTATAGGTCAATGGTCATTAAGCCACCTTATAATTATCAATTTTTTATAATTATCGATAAGTGAGGCAGAATATCTAATTTGTGAAATTTGATAATTAAAATTATTATTAGATAATAATTTAAATCAACTAAATCTGTTATTTGTGAAATTACAGATAAGTTAGTTGATAGAGATGATTAGATATGTTAATTTTGAATTAATCGATATCTAGATAATCATTTGATTAAAATAAATATTTAATTCACAGCAATTGTCACGTGCCAATCACTGTAGTGAGTTTGCAACACTGTAGTGTCACATGACACTACAATGGTGTCGTGAGGCACTGTGCTGGCTCACGGCACACTGCAGTGCCATGTCGCAATGCAGTTGTGCACAATTATAGTGGGTCCCACTACAATTGATAATTTTATAATTAAATATTATTTCAATTTATCCCTAAATATCCAATACACTATTATCTAGAATATATACATATATTATTCTAATGGTCTAAGTGGTTGAAAGAAGAGGAGAGAATCAGTTGATCAGATCATCAGTCCATCAATAATATATACATATATTATTTTAACAGGTTGATTGAGTTTGACCCGAGTTTGACCCATATCAAAAAAATATTTTACTTGACTAAGTCAAAGTCAATTATTTTAAAGGGATAACTATAGGAAATAATTTTAATTAAGAAAAATAGTTTTTCCTAATTAAATAGGATCTTCTTCAAAGCTTGAAGATTCTAACGATAGACATCAGGAGGAGAATGTAATATTTGAAAAATATGTATTCTTGAAGTCCGCTTTGTGATTTTTTTCTTTATTTCAAGGGTTTTAATTTAGAAATACCCAATAGTCACAGTCTATTATTATTTTATTTAATTGCTAAATAATTGATTAATTATTATGTTTGATAACATGTTCATGCATTAGTCGATCACATCTCATTCATGAAAATCTCACAAAATTTTATATGATCATGCATCTCATCTATAAAAACATGATTTATTAGGATTGTCCGAAGATGTTTATTGTTGGGGGTTATGCCCTCAAATCCCGTGTATTGACGTTTTGCTTTTAATTGTTCTTTTTAATGATTGTTGAATAATTTATATAAATATCTGAATATTCAATATTCATTAATGAGACTATGATCTTGTATTAATTTATATAAATATCCTCCACGCTTCCGCCGCGACGACCAACAAGTGGTATCATTGAGGTCTTTTTATATTTATATGTTAAATATTGTGTGAGTTTTCTTGCGTTATTCATATAATATGAGATATGTATGATGATGGATGGTTATGTTTTTTAAATGTATGAAAAATAATGGATCGTTAGTTGTATGGTGATTATTGGGTTAGACTTTATTTTAATTTTTCTTAGATCTTGTGTAAACCGAATTGAGGCGTAGGAATTTTGTAATTTTATTTTGAATATTATTGTAATTATTCCGAATGCAAGAAGACAAAAAACGTACGAGACGAAAGATAGAAATTACTGTTCACGTGAAAACACTGTTCATCCATAAAAATACTGTAACGGCGGATGAAACCAACTCTATCACCTAAGTGTTTCATTAAAATTCAAACTCTTTTAATTATCCATTTAAATTTTGAAATTAATGTAATTTTAAAATTAATTATTAATTTTTGATTTTATAAAAATTAAAAATTAATAGGTTGATTGGGTTTAACCTAAGTTTGACCAAATCAAATAAAGTGTTTATTTGACTAGGTCAAAGTCGACTATATTAAAAGAGATAATTATAGAAATTGTTTTAATTAAGAAAAGTAATTTTTCTATTTAAAAATTATTTTGTTCAAAGTTTGAAGATTATAAAGATGAACATCAGTAAGAGAATGCAATATTTGGGAAATATGTCTTCTTGAAGTCTACTTTGTAATTTTGTTTCTTTATTTCGAGGGTTGTAATTTAGGAATACCCAATAGTCATTTAGTTTATTATTATTTTATTTAACTGCTAAATAATTGTTTAATTGTTATGTTTGATAACATGTCATTAATCGATCACATGCTATACATGAAAATCACATACATTTTTATTTAATCATGCATCTCATCTGTAGAAACATGATTTATTAGGATTGTTCTAATATGTTTATATGTATTACTTTATGAAATCAATTGCATGTAAACTACTAGGTTTTAACTAGTTAAAACATGATAATCACACCACACTAAAAGCTATAGTAGCATTTAGGTTAACCGACTTTAGTAAAATAAAATATGGAGAACAGAAAAAGAAATATCTTCAAAATAGGAAAAGAAATGTCTTTAGAACAGAAAAATCTGGAGAACGAAAAAAGAAATGTCTTCAGAACGGAAAAGTAAACATCTTCCTAACGGGAAAGTTTGGAGAACGGAAAATGAATTGTCTTAAGAACAAAAAAAATTTTAGAACATAAAAGAAAAGAAGTTATGAAAAGAACTTCAGAATAGAAAAGAAAAGAATTTAAGGAAAGACTTTCAACTCAGTAAAGAAACACTGAGAAAAGAAGAGTTGGTTAAAGAAAGGCATAAAAGAAGAGCTAAAGAATGGAGCTCTGAGCAAAAGAGCTAAAGAATGTAGCTCTGAGCAAAAGACGGCCAGGAGTAAAGGAAAAAGAAGCGAGAAAAGGAAGGAGAAATTGAAAGCAGTAAAAGAAAATAAGGAAATGAGAGAAACTCTACCAATAAGTTCATAGCAAAGAAACGGAAAAAATTCTATCAATAGAAGTGGGGCATCAACCTCAAGCTCCTGCAATAAAATTATGAAACGGTACACTCGCTCCTTACTCATTTCAATTATTATATTATTTTTGTACAATATTCTTATCACAGATCTTCTCGTACGAGAGAAGGAAAATGAAAAATGAAGAAACGTGGGAAACTCTATCGATGAGCCCGTAGGAAATCAAAACGGGGTTATGGTTCCACGGATTGAGCCTAAGTTCTTAGGAGTGTCTACGAACATCATTCCCATAAGGAAAAAGAAAATATAGAAACAGCAGAAACTCTACCAACAAATGTGGAACGTCAAACTCAAATTTGTGCGATGCAATTATGAAACGAGAGAAGGAAAATGAAAAATAAAGAAACGGGAGAAACTATATCATTGAGCCCATACTGAAGAAAATGAAAGAACCTCGCGAATGAACCCATAAAGATGAAAACGGGAAAAACTCTATCAATAAGTCCGTAGTAAAAAGAATGAAAAGACAATACATCAAATGAAGGGAAAGTAACCATCATCGACAGCGAGCTGGCAAAAAAGTTAGTCGACAAATGCAAAGCACGTGAGAACAGAAATGGGCAGACGTAATGACAGAATAAGAAATGAAAAAACATTATAATTCAATAAGTGAAACATATTGAGTGTGATGTGGGCAAATGAACAGGAAAAAAAACACTCGAGACACGTGTGCAGAAAGAACGTTGAAGCGGGATATCTCGCCAGAACGACAAAGAATGCTGAAGCGGGAGACCTCGTCAGAACGGGAAAGAATGCTGAAGCTGGGAACCTTTGCTTGGGAACGAGGGACAATCGCTTCTGGAATGAGTGACAATCACTTCTGGATTGGGTGAACTATCATTTCCAGAACGGGGGACTATCGGTTCCAAAATGGGAGACTATCACTTCCAGAACGGGGTACCATCACTCCCAGAACGGGAACTAACATCTCGAGAATGGGAGATCATTGTTTCCAGAATAAGAACCGGCATCTCGAGAACAGGGAATCATTATCTCTTGGACATGACAGAACATCAAAACAGAAATGAGGGTTCATACTGATAGTCAAGTGCTTATGATTGATTGACTTGAACTACAAGGAACCACCAAGTGACTAAGACTGATTGAGTTGCTGAGAACAAAATAGTTGAAAGGAAAGAGCAAAGTAAAAGAGTTCACGCCTGAAAGTACTCCCATCAGCCGAAAGCATAGGGGATATGATCATCCCATTATTATTATTATTATTATTATTATTATTATTATTATTATTATTATTATTATAATAATAATAATAATTGTAAGGCTTATAAGTACAGGCTCATGTAAAAAAAAAAGAGGCGAGGCAGAGACTTAAGCAAACCTCAACTAAATGCATTGCCCTTCCTCTCTTCTCTCATCAACAACTGTGTAAAATCCTTGACGCATGTGAATATCAACAATCTTCCCGTGATTTTTCTTTCCTTTAAGGGTTTCCCACATAGATGATGGTATTTTTATTCTCTCACTCTCTAACTTATGATCTTTATCATTTGTTCGTAGAGGGTTCTCCATACAAAAAAAAACCTTTACACTCATAAACTTTCAATTAAGCTTTCATGTAGATTGTTTTGCTTGACCGAACAAGCGATAGCTTATTATTAAAAGAGAAAATGTAAGATATTATTTCTACCATGGGCAACATAGATAGTCTAAGGTTAATCTGAGACAACGCATTAACCGTTGGGTTGTTTTATCGTAATTAGTAAATGCTAAATTTATGTGTTTATTATGACTGCATTCATGCATCACATTTACTTTTTAATTCTAGATATTTATCAATTATATTGAATCATGTATGTTTTAAATTTTAGTTATCAATATTATGTCTACCATGGGTAACCCTGTTACTGCTTTACTCGCTCTTGAAAAATTGAATGGTGATATTTCCTACGTTGGAATCAAGTATGAACTTAATGTTGATTTATGAGAACCATAAGTTCGTTCATACTGAGGAATGTCTTGATGAGACTGCTGCTAACGCCCCTAAGAGTGTCGGGGACAAATATGATGTTCGGAACATATCAAACAACAAGACGAAGTGCTACAGGCTTGTGAGCATGAATGATGTTATGAATATGATACTTGGAACATATCAAACAACAAGGCAAAATGCTACAGGCTTATGAGCATGAATGATATTATGAGAACCAAGCATGAAAACATGGAGACTGTCTATGAGATTATGAAATCTTTACAGGCCATGTTTGGGCAGCAGTCCGATCAAAGTCATCATGAGGCCACTAGGAGCTATATGACAACTAAGATGGGGAAGGGTACTTCTGTTCGAGAACATGTTTTGAACATGATCAACATAATGTATGAGGCAGAAGTACATGGGGCGACCATGGATGAGCGGGCTCAAGTTAACATTATACTAGAGTCATTCAAATTAGTTTTTCCGTGTTCATGACCAACTATGTAATGAACAAGTTGCAATTCAACATGACCTAATTGTTGAATGAACTGTATACTTTTGATTCACTAAACCTTAGAATGACCAAGAGGGCAGGGTAAATGTTGTCAAGTAAAAGCCTTCTTCCAATATTGTTAAGAACAAGAAAAGGAAAAAGAACAATGGTAAGGAAAATCAGTAAAAAAAAGAGTAAAAAAAGATAAGACATCGTCGAAAGTCAAGAAGAACAAAAAAGACAGCAAGCCCAAAGGTAAGTGTTTCCACTATGGAGATGAAGGTCATTGGAAGAGAAACTGTAACAAGAATCTTTCTGAGCTGAAAAAGAAAGGTAAATATGATTTACTTTTACTTGAAACTTGTTTAGTGGAATATGATTTGTCATCCTAGATATTTGATTCAGGAGCCACTCACCATGTATGTTCTTCTTTGTAGATGTTTGATTTATCAAGGGAGCTGACTGATGGTGAGATCGTTTTGAGAGTTGGTAGTGGTGCGTTCGTGTCAGCTAAAACATTAGGGATAACCCGTTTACTTTTTGGATAAAATTACTTAGTTTTGAATGATGTTTATTATATTCTTGGTTTTTTAGGAATTTGATTTCTTTTTCATTTTTGCAAGAACAGTTATTCAAAGTTTTTTTCATTAATAAATAGTTTATTATTTCTAAGAATAGATTCGATATCTGTTTATAAATGGGCCGTATATGTTTAAACTGATTTGACGCGCGTTAAATAATTTTGAATTATTTAAAGTAGCAAAACCTAAAAATAACAAACAACAAAGAGTTTTTCATGACGATAACACATATTTATGGCATCTTAGGTTGGGACATACTAATCTAGATAGGTTAAACTAGTTAATAAGGATAACGCTTTGAAAGAGATAAAAGTTGGAACTCTTCTTGTTTGTGAATCATGTTTAGAAGGTAAAACGACTAAGAGACATTTCACAAGAAAGAGCTAAATAGCCAAGGAATCACTTGAGTTAGTGCATAGTGATGTCTGTGGACCGATCAATGTACAAGTTAGATGTGGGTATGCATATTTTGTCACTTTCATTGACGACTACTCAAGATTTGGTTATAGTTACCTAATGCATCAAAAGTCTAAAACTTTTGGAAAGTTTAAAGACTTCAAAACTGAAGTTGAAAAGCAATTAGGTAAATCATTGAAAACTTTAAGATTCGATCGAGGTGGTGAATACTTGTATATAGAATTCAAGGATTATTTGCTGGAGTGTGGAATCTTATCCCAACTCACAACACCTAAAACACCACAATAAAATGGTGTTGCAGAGAGAAAAAACTGGACCTTATTGGATATGATTGGGTCGGTATTAAGCTACGTATCATTGTCACTTACATTTTGGGGATATGCACTACACACAGCAACTTACATTTTGAATGCAGTACCCTCTAAGTCTGTAAGCAAGACGCCTTTAGAGTTATGGAATGGCTTCAAACCTAGTTTGCGTCATTTCCATATATGGGGGTGTTCAGCTCATGTTCTTAGACCCAAGATCAAAAAGTTAGACTCACGGTCTGAGGTATGAATATTCGTTGGCTATTTTCTATAGACTAGAAGTGGGTTCTTTTATAGTCACAGTGATCAAAGGGTGTTTGTGTTGACAAATGTAACATTTCTTGAGCATGTCTATATGCAAAACTACAAACCTCATAGGAAACTAGTTGTCGAAGAATTAGCGACTGATGAGATCGTATCACCTTCAATTTCTACTGATAAACGACAAACTAGAGAAACCACGATTCCTATAAAGGAAACCCCGGTGAAACTTCATAGTAGTTTGGTTATGCGACAACCAGTTCAAAACGAACTAGAGGCGCATGTCCTACTGTCAGACACTAATAAGGACGATACATTATCTTTTGAAGAAGCAATGGATGATCCTGAAAAGGTGAAAACGCAAGATGCCATGAACCAGGAAATGTAATCTATGTATTTTAATTCCGTTTAGGAACTTGTAGATCCACTTGAAGATGTCAGGCCCATTGGATGTAAATGGATCGTTAAGAAGAAAAGAGATGCCGATGGGAAAGTAGAGACTTTCAAGGCACGGTTAGTAGCCAAGGGCTATTCATAAAGGGAGGGAGTCGATTATGAAGAGACATTCTCCCATGTGCCCATGCTAAAATCCATTCACATCATTTTGTCCATAGCCACTAGTTTTGACCATGAGATATGGAAAATGGACGTCAATACATCTTTTTTCAATGGCTCCTTGAAGAAAGCATATATATGGCGCAACCAGTAGGGTTCGTATAAAAGGGGTAAGATCAAAAAATGTGTAAGTTGCTTAAATTCATTTATGGATTAAAGCAAGCATCTAGATCTTGAAATCTTACATTTGATGATATTATAAAGTCTTATGACTTCGAGCAAAATGTTGACAAAGCCAGTGTTTATAAATACACCAAAGATAAGATAGTGATTTTCTTAGTTCTTTATGTTGATGATATATCTACTCAATGAGAATTATGTAGGAACTTTGTCAAAGGTAAAGACGTGGTTAGCTGAGAAATTTCAAATGAAAGATTTGAGAGAAGCGAGTTATGTTCTAGGCATCCAAATCCTAAGGGATAGAAAGAGTAAGTTATTGGCACTTTCTCAAGCATCTTATATTTATAAGGTGCTAGAGAGATTCTCTATGAAGAATTCCAAGAAAGGTCAACAACCGACCGGACATGGAATTGTCCTCTCCAAGGAACAATGTCATAAGAAACCTCAGGAGAAAGAGGATATGAGAAAGGTTCCCTATGCTTCAGCAGTTAGAGGTCTCAAGTATGCCTTGTTGTGTATGAGACTGGACATCTGTTATGCAGTGGGAATTGTTAGTCGTTGTCAATCGAATCCAGGCTTGGAACATTGGATTGCAGTAAAGCATATTCTCAAGTATCTTAGGAGAACGAGAAATTATATGCTTGTTTATTTAGGTGGAGACCTGAACCCCACTAGATATACTAATTCTGATTTTCAATCAGACATAGACAGTTGAAAGTCAACATCTGGATCAGTATTCACCCTAGGTGGAGGAGCTGTAGTATGGACAAGAATTAAACAATCCAGCATTGCAGATTCCACTATGGAAGCCAAATGTATAGCGGTTTGGGAAGTTGTGAAAGAGGAGGTATGACTCAGAAAGTTATATTCTAATTTGAACGTAGCTCAAAATATGGACATGCCACTGATCCTGTATTGTGATAACAGTGGGGCGGTAGCAAATTTCACGGAACCTAGAAGTCAAAGAGGGGCAAGCACATAGAGAGGAAATATCATCTTCGAAGAGAGATCGTGCTTCGAGGGGATGCGACTATTATGAAAATAGCATCGGAAGAGAACCTGGCTTATCCTTTTACAAAGGCACTTCTTGCGAAGTCATTTGAGAGTCACGTGCATAACATTGGATTAGGAGAAATGCCACATTTTCTTTAGGGCAAGTGATAGATTGTTGGGGGTTATGCCCTCAAAGTATGTGTATTGACATTTTGATAAAAAATTTAAAGAGGATTACATTTTCTTATAATTGTTCTTTTAAATTATTGTTGAATAAGTTATATAAATATCTAAAAAATTTATATTCATTAATGAGAATATGATCTTATATTAGTACCCGAGGATTAAGATTATATATAATGATTAAAATTCCCAGCAACATATTAAAGTATGAAATCTTTAATGAATAATTGCTAGTACGGTTCAGTAAGCATTATGGATGCGTATGATCTAGATCCAAATCGTTGATGTGGATAGATATCTTAGTGAAAGTACTTTATATAATAAGATTATATATGACAGGACCAATATGAATTAATGGCTTTATTAACGTGCCGTTTATAATAAAGATTTAATACACATCAATTCGGTGATCATACATAGATCAGTCTGAATCTTGAGTAGTCATGAACTCATACGCATGTCTACTGGGTCTTTTGATTCACTCGTTAAGGTATATTTGTTAATCAGGCTAGTGACTTTTATTTTGGAGATTCAGTGATGTGGGTGGTTGGAGATATGATCTTACAAGATTTGAAATCTAAGTTTTCCTAACGGATCGTATATTTATTTTCTTTAGTGTTAATTCTGAAACTGAATGGTTATTGAGCACAAAATTATAATAAGATTATAAATTAACCATTCACTAGTGGATTAATGGTACTTAAGGATCAAGAGGTAATCAGAAGGGTAAAATGATAATTTTGACCAATTCTAATTTACGAACCAATAATTGGATGACAGAACTAATGAAATGATTATGTCAGTGGACTATATTAGAATACTCTGTAAATACATTCTATAATCTCTAATAGTGTAATTTCATATTTATAGTGGAGTAATAATGAAATTAATAAATAAAATTATTTAATTAAAGATTTTAATTAATAATCTGATTTATTGGAGCCTATGATTATAGGTCCATGGTTCTCAAGTCACCTCTATACTACGTTGTCTAGGGTGTGAGTATTTCAGGACATGAGAAAATGACTGACGTAAGAAATTTTTATTTTGGGGCAAGTACGTAATTATGAGATAATTATGTGTAATTAATTAAGAATTCATTTATTGAATAATTCATATATTTAAAAATAATGTTTGCAAATTATATATATAAAAAATTGATTTTTTCTAATTATCGATAAGTGATACAGAATATCTAATTTAAGAAATTAGATAATTGAATTATTATTAGATAATAATTTAAATCAACTAAATTTTTTTATTTGTGAAGTAATACATATGTTAATTGATAGAGATAATTAGATATGTTAATTTTGAATTAACTGATATCTAGATAATTATTTGTTTAAAATAAATATTTAATTCATAGTAATTGTCGCGTGTTAATCACTGATAGGGTATCAGAACTTGACATGGATTACTGTAGTCCCATGTGACACTACAGTAGTGAGTGTGCAACACTCTAGTACCATAGTGGTGTCGTGTCACACTGTGCTGACTCACGGCACATGGCATTGCAGTCTGCATTTGTGCACAATTACAGTGGGTCCCAATGTAATCGGTTATTTTACAATTTAATATTATTTCAGCTTATCCCTAAAATTTTGATACATCATTATCTAGAATACATATATTATTCTAATTGCCTATGTGGTTGAAAGAAGATGAGAGAATTAGTTGATCAGATCATCAGTTCATTAATCAAGAGTTGAACTGAGAACACGATTGGTGCCAGAGAGATTTTCTTCTGTGATTAAACGTTAATCAAATCTCTAAAAGAATAATCATCATGTTTTTTAGAGAATCGTTTCACTAAAGTCCTTCTCACTAAATCCATGGATCTCATTGTTGAGAACATCTAGAGACAGAAAAAAATGTCTTGTAATATTTTATGTGCCCACACACGCCCTAGTGCCTTGAAGATTGACTCGGAAGATCTTAGTGTGGATCTCGGAGTCTACTGATCGTTGGAACGATTTCGTGGAAACAAATGATCAATTGGTTTTTGCAAGGACACTTGATATAGAATACAAGATGTATGTAATTCCTAACATTGTATGTTGGAGATTTAACTTATAAATATATAATGGATCCTTACTGATTGAAAATGAGTTTTCAATAAAAGTTTTTGTTTGATTATCGTGTCGTTGCGCAAGTTTTGTTTTATCAAAGGATTCGAAATTTATATAAAATTTAATTTTTTTAAAAGGCCATGTACCTTCATGATTCCTCCGCGCACGCGCCGCGACGACCAGCATTTATATGTATTGTTTTATGAAATCAATTGCATGTAAACTACTAGGTTTTAATTAGTTAAAACTTAGTAAGCACATCACACTAAGGGCTATAGTAACATTAGGATAATCAACTTTAGTGAAATAGTTTTATTAAAGTTTGATGAATATTATTAATTAGTTAATCTAAGTTCATATAATTATGACTATGGCGCTTTAGAAGGTTAAATAAAGTTAGACCAACGGGATTGATATAATTGATTATTACATATTCATAGGGTTATTATTTTAACCAGTGATTAATTTAGAATTAATTAGTTAAAATGAAAACACATAATTCTAAAATAGTGAGTAGGAGAATGTTGACATGTCAATATAACCTATGGTCTTCATCATTAGTACAATACCATGAGGTGCAGTAAGCGCCTCGAGATGGTTTTTTTTCATCCCTCTAAGGAAGGTTTCGAGCTGTACCAATACCAAGGTTGAACTTCTTAAGAAAATAGAAGGAAGTGATGTAGTTTAGTTTTGACTGATCCTGAGGCAGTATATTCTAAATGAAGTCATGGAAACTGAAATGATGGGTTACACTCACAAAATCATAATTAAGTTTTCATTCGGATAGTTGTGACTTGACCAAACAAGCGATACCTTATTGTTAAAAAAATATGAGATATTTTAAGTTTTAATTAATAAGGATGAGAATCTCTGTTAGACAGTCTGAGGTTAATCTGACTGACCCTAAGGCATCACATTAATGATGGGTTGTTTTATCGTGATTAATAATTGTTAAATTTGTGTGTTTATTATGTTGCATTCATGCATCACGTTTACTTTTCAACTTCTAGATATTTTTCAATTATATTGAATCTTGTATGTTTTTAATTTCAGTTATCATTAATATGTCTACCATGGGCAACCTTGTTACTGTTTTACTCGCTCTTGAGAAATTGGATGGTGATAATTTCATATGTTGGAAATCAAATATGAACTTAATGTTGATTTGTTGTAACCATAAGTTTGTTCTTACTGAAGAATGTCCTGAGGAGCCCACTGCTAATGCCCCTAAAATTTTTTAGGGCAAATATGATGCTCGGATCATATCATACAATAAGGTGAAGTGCTACATGCTTGTGAGCATGAATGATGTTCTGAGAGCCAAGCATGAAAGCATGGAAACTGCCTATGAGATTATGGAATCTCTACAAGTGATGCTTGGGTGGCAGTTTGATCAAAGTCATCATGAGGCCACTAGGAGCAATATGACGACTAAGATAAAAAATGGTACTTCTGTTGGAGAACATGATCAACATAATGCATGAAACAGATGTACATGGGGAGATCATTGATGAGCAGACTCAAGTTAGCAGTATACTTGAGTTGCTCATACCAGATTTTTCTGCTTTCACGACCAACTATGTTATGAACAGGTTGCAATTCAACATGACCCAATTGTTAAATAAACTGCAGACTTTTGAGTTACTGAACCTTAGAATGACCAAATAGTTCGAGGCAAATGTTGTTGAGCAAAAACATTCTTCCAATATTGTTTAAGAACAAGAAAAGGAAGAAGAACAATGGTAAGGAGAAAGGTAAGAACAAGAAAAGGAAGAAAGCCAAGACAACGCCAAAAGTCAAGAAGAACAAAAATGACAACAAATCTAAGGGAAAATGTTTCCACTATGGGGTTGAAAGTCATTGGAAGAAAAATTCTAATAAGTATCTCTCAGAGTTGAAAAAGAAAGGTAAATACGATTTACTTGTACTTGAAGCTTGCTTAGGGGAATATGATTTTTCATCCTGGCTACTTGATTCATGAGCCACTAACCATGTATGTTCATCTTTGGAGATGCTTGATTCTTCAAGGGGAGTTGGCTGATGGCGAGGTCGTTTTGAGAGTTGGCAGTGTTGTGCTTGTGTCAGGTACAGTCTGTTTACCTTTTGGATATAATTATTTAGTTTTGAACAATGTTTATTATATTCCTGGGTTTTTGAGAAATTTGGTTTCTCTTTCATTTTTGCAAGAACAGTTATTCGAAGTTTCTTTAACTAATAAAGAGTTTATTATTTCTAAAAATGAATCTATTGTGTCATGCTAAAGTTATAAACAGACAGTATATGCTTAAACAGACTAAACACGCGTTAAAAAATTTTAAATTATTTAAAGTAGCAAAACCTAAAAGTAACAAAAGACAAAGAGTTTCTCATGATGATCACACATATCTTTGGTATCTTAGGTTGGGACATATTAATTTGGATAGGTTAAACAGGTTAACAAATCATGGTGTTTTGAGAGAACTAAAAGTTGGAACTCTTCATGTTTGTGAATCATATCTAGAGGGTAAAATGATCAAGTGACATTTCACAAGAAATGGCCAAAGAGCCTATGAACCACTTGAGCTAGTATATAGTGATGTTTGTGGATCGATCAATGTACAAGCTATGGGTGAGTATGAGTATTTTGTCACTTTTATTGACGATTACACAAGAGATGGTTATAGTTACCTAATGCGTAGAAAGTCTGTATTTTTTAGAACGTTTAAAGACTTCAAGATTGAAGTTGAACATCAATTAGGTAAATCAT
The DNA here is from genome assembly GCA_003255025.1 of Datisca glomerata. Classification (NCBI taxonomy): domain Eukaryota; kingdom Viridiplantae; phylum Streptophyta; class Magnoliopsida; order Cucurbitales; family Datiscaceae; genus Datisca; species Datisca glomerata. The sequence continues at coordinate 1,629,939 of QANY01005263.1, read as the reverse complement.
TGAAAATCCTTTAATCCGATCTAGGTGGTGAATTTTGGATTTAGAATTCAAGGATTTTTTGTTAGAGTGTTGAATTCTATCCCAACTCATAGCACCTGGAACAACATAGCAAAATAGTGTTACAGAAAGGAGAAACCGAACCTTATTGGATGTGGTTAGGTCGACGTTAAGCTACTCATCACTGTCACTTACATTTTGGGAATATGCATTACATATGGCTACATACATTTTGAATGTAGTGCCCTCTAAATTTGTAAGCAAGACGCCTTTAGAACTATGGAATGGCTCCAAACCTAGTTTGCTTCATTTTTTGTATATGGGGGTGTCTAGCTCACGTTCTTAGACCTAAGACCGGAAAGTTAGACTCAAGGTCTAAAATATCCATATTCTTAGGCTATACTCTAGAGACTAGAGGTACGTACTTTTATAGTCATAACTATCAAAAGGTGTTTATGTCTATCAAAAGGTGTTTATGTCGACAAATGCAACCTTCATTAAGCATGACTATATGAAAAACTATAAACCTTGTAGTAAAGTAATTCTCGAGGAATTAGCGGCTAATGAGATCATACCACCTTCAATTTCTTCTGATAAATGACAAACTAGTGAAATCACAGTTCCTGCAAAGGAAACCCCAGTGCAACGTCGTAGTAGGAGGGTTGTGAGACAACTAGTTCACTACGAACTAGAAGCACATGTTCTAGTGTCAGAAACTGATAAGGATGATCCATTGTCTTATGAAGAAGCAATGGATGATCCTGAAAATGAAAAATGGCAAGATGCCATGAACAAGGAAATGGAATCGATATATTCCAATTTCATCTAAGAACTTGTAGATCCACCTGAAGATGTAAAGGCCATTGGATGTAAATGGATCTTCAAAAATAAAAGAGGTGCAGATGGGAAAGTAGAGACTTTTAAGGCACTGTTAGTAGCTAAGGGCTATACACAAAGGGAGGGAGTCGATTATGAAGAGACATCTCCCCTTTGGTCATGCTTAAATCTATTCGCATCCTTTTATCCATAACCGCTAGTTTTGACTATGAGATATGGCAAATTGACGTCAAGACAACTTTTCTGAATGACTTTCTTGAAGAAAACATCTTTTTGTTGCAACCAGAATGGTTCGTACAAAACGGGCAAGATTAGAAAGTATGCAAGTTGCACAAATCTATTTATAGATTAAAGCAAGCATCTAGACCTTGAAATTTTACCTTTGATGAGATTATAAAGTTTTATGGATTCGAGTAAAATGTTGACGAAGCCTATGTTTATAAATACATCAAAGATAATATAGTGATTTTCTTAGTTCTTTATGTTTTACAATATTCTTCTCATGGGGAATGATGTAGAAATTTTGTCAAAGGTAAATAAGTGGTTAGCTGAAAATTTTCAAATGAATGATTTAAGATAGCTGAGCTATGTTCTAAGCATCCAAATCCTAAGGGATAGAAAGAACAAGCTCTTGGTGCTTTTGAGGCATATTATATTGATAAAGTGCTAGAGACATTCTCTATGGAGAATTCTAAGAAAGGTTAACTACCAACCGGACATTGAATTGTCCTATCCAAGGAACAATGTCTTGAGACACCTCAAAAGGAAGAGGATATGAGAAATGTTCTCTATGCTTTAGTAGTTAGAAGTTTCATGTATGTCATGTTGTGTACAAGACCAAACATCTGTTATACAGTGGAAATTGTCAATCGTTATCAATCAAATCCGGGTTTGAAACGCTGGATTAAGTATCTTAGGAGAACGAGAAACTATATGCTTGTTTATTCAGGTGGACACTTGAATCCCACTAGATATATTGATTCTGATTTTCAAACAGACAGAGATAATCGAAAGTCGACGTTTGGATCAGTATTCACCCTAGGTGGAGGAGCTGCAATCTGGAGAAAGATTAAACAATCTAGCATTGTAGATTCCACTATGGAAGCCAAATATATAACGTCTTGTGAAGCTGAGAAAGAAGCGGTATAGCTCAGAAAGTTCTATACTTTTCTAGAAGTAGTTCCAGATATGGACAAGCCACTGGTCCTGTATTGTGACAACAATGGGACGGTAGCGAATTCTAAGGAACTGAGGAGTCACAAGAAGGGTAAGCACATATAAGTGAAATATAATCTTGTAAGAAAGATCGCAACATAAACTAGCTGATCCTTTTACAAAGACACTTCTTGCGAAGTCATCTGAGAGTCACATGTGTAACATGAGATTGAGAGAAATGCGAGATTTACTTTAGGGCAAGTGGGAAATTGTTGGGGTTATGCCATCAAAGCATGTGTATTGACATCTCGATTTGAAAGTTAATGAGAATTATATTTTTTTTATAATTGTTCTTTTAAATTATTGTTGAACAATTTATATAAATATATGAAAATTCTATATTCATTAATGAGACTGTGACCTTGTATTAGTACGAGATGATCAAGATCATTAATAATGAATAAAATTGTCAGCAACATATTAAAATATGAAATCTTTAATGAATGGATGTTAGTACGGTTCACTATGCATTATGAATGTGTGTGATCTAGTTCTGAATCATTAATATATATAGACATCTTAGTGAATGTACTTTATATAATAAGATTATATATGACTGTTGTAGCGCCACGTGACACTATAACAGTAGGCGTGTAACACTGGAGTGCCACACGACACTGTAGTGTGGCGTAACTCACAGTGCCGTGAGGCACTGTGATAGTTTACGCCAACTGAAGTGTGGTATGCCACTGCAATTATGCACAATTATACTGTGGGTCCCACTATATTGGGCAATTTGAAATTAAAGATTAATTTTTAATTATCTGTAAATATCTGATACGCCATTATCTAGAAAAAATACTTATATTATTTTAATGGCCTTAGTTGATGAATCAATTTATCAGTTCATCAGTCAATAATGGAATAGAAAACACAGTTAGTGTCACGGTAATTTTTTTCTGTGATAAAAAGTTAATCAAATTTCTAAAAAAATATTCATTACGTTCTTTTAGAGAATCGTCTCACTAAAATCATTCTTAGTAAATCTCTAGATATTATGTGTTGAGTAGATCCAGCGATAGAAATGGTATCTTGCAATATTCTACGTGCCTACACACGTCCTAGTGCGTTGATGATTGACTTGAAAGATGTTGGTGTGGATCTCGGAATCTACTGATCGTTGAAACGGTTTCATGGGACGAATGATCGATTAGTTTTACAAGGACGCTTGATATAGATTACAAGAGGTATATGATTCATAATCTTATTTGTTGTAGAGTTAATGTATAAATATATAATGGATCCTGACTGGTTGAAAAGAGTTTTCAATAAAAAGTTTTTATTTGGTTATCATGGCGTCGTGCAAGTTTTGTTTTATTAAAAGATTTTATATTTATTAAAAGTTTAATTTTTCAAATGGCCACTCCCCACGCTTCTGCTGCGACGACCGACACATAAAACTACTTGAATGGTTTAAGTAATCTTTTTATAGAATCCTTCAAGTAGATATTTTTAGTCATGCATTAAGCTATCCAATGAGCATAAGACTACTTAAAGGATTCAAGTAGTCTTTCTTGACTATTTGAAGAATTCAAGTAGTCTTTTTTTACTACGTGAACCCTTCAAATTTATAATTTTTTAGTCTTGCATTAAGTTATCTGGTGAGCATAAGACTATTTGAAGGGTTCAAGTAGTTTTTTTTTATTACTTGAACCCTTTAAGTAGATATTTTTTAGTCATGTATTAAGTTATCCAGTGAGCATAAGACTACTTGAAAGGTTGAAGTAGTAAAAAAAGACTACTTGAACCCTTCAAGTAGATATTTTTTTAGTCATGCATTAAGTTATCCAGTGAGCATAAGACTACTTGAAGGGTTCGAGTAATTTTTTTGAATACTTAAACCCTTCAAATAGATATTTTTAGTGCTGCATTAAGTTATCCAGTGAGCATAGACTACTTGAATGGTTCAAGTAGTCTTTTTTGACTATTTGAACCCTTCAAGTAGATATTTTTTAGTCTTGCATTAAGCTATACAGTGAGCATAAGACAACTTGAGGGGTTCAAATAATCTTTTTTGACTACTTGAATCCTTCAAGTAGATTTTTTTAGTCATGCATGAAGTTATCCAGTGAGTATAAGATTGCTTGAAGGGTTTAAGTAGATTTTGTTTTACTATTTGAACCCTTCAGGTAGATTTTTTTAGTCCTGCATTAAGTTATCCAGTGAGCATAAGACTACTTAAAGGGTTCAAGTAGTCTTTTTTAAATAATTTTTTTCATTACTTGAACTCTTCAAGTGATATCATTTTTTCTGTTCTTCAACATATAACATATTTTTTCCTTATGTTGTTGGCAGCATATTGATTAGCACTCACTCAAAATTCAGAGGGATCTTCACGACTTCCACCCAGATCGACGAATCAATATTTTTGGATAATCGTGGAGTTGCACCTCAATGAAAAAGCTATCAAAGTCTATAATTCAATGAACAACGTCATTCAACGAACCCACCTTAGCTTATGCCACAATTTCGCAAAAAGTTGGTTATGGACTCTTTTGTCATACATCTCCACTTGAACGCTTTGTTTTTTGTTTAGATGCCTGAATTCTTATAAAAATTTCTTTGGATAATAATTTTTTTTATTGGATATATTTGTTGATTGGAATTCAAGAAATTATAAACTAATAAGGGGTTAAAGATTGATTACTGTATGGATGGTGTCAATTTATCTGTCTAGATTAGACAAAAGTGCTACTTGAAGGGCTCACCTATAAAGTTTATTTATTTTTGTAATAGTAATTTTTTTGAATAATAATTATATATATTCTCATTAAGGAATCAGAGACCATTTACTACTTGAAGGGTTCAAGTAGTTAGGGTTCAAGTAGGAGTTTATAACTACTTGAACCCTTTAAGTACTTATTTTGATTCTTGCCGTCAGTTTTTCAGAGAGCATGTGACTACTTGAAGGGTTCAAGTAGATATAAAACATTATTTGAACCCTTCAAGTTGTCCTTTTTACTCTCTCAGTCACTTATCCAGAGATCATTTTACTACTTGAAGGATTCAAATACTTGTTTATAACTACTTGAACCCTTCAAGTAGTTGATTTTATTATGACAGCAGTAAAGTAGCACTAAAGCAGAGACAACTTGACTATTTGAAGGGTTAAGAACGAGTCTCTAACTATTTGAACCCTTCAAGTAGTTATTTTTTCATAATTAGATATCATAAGTTCAAACACTCACACCAACTCTTTGTTCCTAATATTCCCGTTTTAAAAAAATGTCCACGTATTGGACTCATTCCAAAAAAAATTTAACCTCGAGTCTTCGGACTGTAGCTAATCTAGTGGGTGCACATGTCCTCAGTAAGGAATTTTTTGCAAGTGCAACTCGGTTAATTCAAAGAATAAATCTCCAATCCGTTAGCTACAAAATTGAGAAGAAAAAAGCAACTGAAAAAAAAACCAACCTAACAACTAGTTTAAATATATAAATTCGTCTCAACCCAATAATTTAAGCTTTAAAAAATAAATGATAATTTAATTGTGTTTAAACTAACCATTTAATTTGACTTGTATAGAAATACCATACACGAATATCATGAGACTGAGGTGTGCATAAATTGACTGGATATCCACGTATGCAACAAAAAATTATAGGAAAAGAAGACTAAGACATGCCCATTAAAGTTGAAGATCCAACAAATGCAGAAGCAACGAAAATTTTAATTGTAGTCACAATCATATATACTCACTATACTTTTTTTTGGATAGACTATAAGTGCCAAATTTATTACATCAGTATTATAAAAAATGTGACAAAATTTAAAGAACAAAAGTTTGCATTAATGACCACAACAAGCTAAGGCCTTGGCCTCTGAGTCAGGGTTCACGTAAAATAAACATATCTATTCCTCTTCCTCAGCCTCAGCCTCACCCCCATCACCCTTCGGCCTTGGGATCTTCTGAGTCCTGTGACTTCACTCACTAACTCCGAGCACACATCACATTTTGCACCTTATTTCATGTGACCCTTCTTATTATCACTCTCCTAATTTCCCCCACATCCTCTTGCCTGTGATTTGCTTCAATTTTTTCTTTCTCTTCACCCCCTTTATATGCCTATCTTTTTCTTCCTTTTCCTTTCACCTCTCTCACTTCATGCTTCTCTAATTTGCTTGCCTTTTTCTTCCCTTTTCCAAGTGGAAAAATCAAAAGCCATGAAGATTTGTGTTTGGGTTGCTTTTTTGGTCATTGTTTTTCTAATGGTTCAAGAACAACTTACACTTGCAAGGCACATCAATCAGCGACATTCACGTATGATTATCTAATTATAGTATTCATTTACTTTTCTCATTCCCACAATATCACATAAACAAATAAGTGTTTATATTTGATCAACTTTTATATTTGAATAAAGCATTTTTAATTTGTTATTAATAAAAAGATTATTTTTTTCAAAAAATTATTTTGTATAGATATATTATTTGATTAAAGCATCTTAATATGTTACTGATGAAAAAATAAATGAAATTTTGGGTGCAGATCATGGGCATCACCATATGAGGCAGATAGAGATGAGAGATGGAACAGTAGTGAAGCCGAATTCATACTGGGCAAAAAGAAGGCCAGTAATGAAGAGAAGGGGAGCAGATACAGTTCAAATTGCAGGGTCAAGCTTACCTGATTGCTCTCATGCTTGTGGGTCATGCTCACCATGTAGGCTAGTCATGGTTAGCTTTGTTTGTTCATCTCTCGAGGAGGCAGAGACATGTCCTATGGCTTACAAATGCATGTGTAATAACAAGTCTTATCCTGTTCCATAACATATAGCTGTGAATCTGTGATCCTTTTTTTATTATTATTATTTTAGTTAGCTTTAGACCTGATCTCCCATTTGTTTTTTTTGAGAGTTAGAGCTGGATTTACTATTTGTAACTAAAGAGTTTGTAGTTGACGGATTAGATTTTGACATCAATGACAGGTTCAAATTGGGCATCTCAATTTTCTTTTTGTAATTTAACTAACCAGGAGGAGGAGAATGAATGAGAACTGATGATGACTCAAATTGACAGAATATTCTTGTAGTAAAAGAATTGTGTGAGATTGAAAGTGGATTAGTTTGACAAAATGAATTGAGGCATATAATTAAATGGTTACACTCATCGTCTAAAATCATGAATTCGAATCATAATATCATAAAATTTGTAACTTTACAAAAAATCACATTTAATGATAGTATGTTAGATTGTTTTATAATTTTATTTTAGTGATTTTTTAATTTTGAGGATAGAAAACCCCATCGTGTATCCATTTTTAGAATAAGTTATTGGCTGACAGAAAGAGAGTATTTACGACCAAATCCAAAACAAAAGATTCTATTTGTTCAATGTCAAAATTGATAGAATCATAAAAGATTTGGTAGTGGGTAAGCATATTTGTAACAGTTCAGCAACAAAACATTAAACTATTAACCAAAACAAAGATCGGCTTAGTAGAACCACCTACCAGACATGATTTGAGCTTGAGAGCTTGAGAGCTTGAGAGCTTGTTCGAACACAAAAAGTCTGGGTCAATCTGACAGACTAAGATTGAGGTTCCACGTGTATAATGCCCAGAAGCATTGCATAGAGGGACCAGCGAAAGCGCCAAAATATCCGTCCGAGAGCTACGCGATAGGCTGCTTGATAGGACATTGGCTGGCTTTCAATGTCACACAGAATAACCCCCTCATAGACTCATTCGTTTTCCCTCCATTATTGCAAAAATTAATCTGACAAAGAAAGAAAAATGCTTACAATTTCTCCTCTGGTTTTTCTCTTCCTGAATTCCTCCTACCAATTTGGTCCCACCATCTTCTCCAAGTGGAACCCAACCCACCCTGACCCATTCATCACAAGGGTCACCAGACAACCACCACCACCACCATTACCACCGTTGCCACCACCAATATTGTTTCTTCAGATGCCATAGCTGGTACTTTTCTCTTCGCCTATAGCTTTCGAACTCTGTATATCTGTGGGGCCTCTGTTTTTGTCTTGCTTGTTAATGTTATGCGTATCAGAGACACCAATCTCACTTTTCCCTAACTTTTCAATCTTCCGTTACTTTTCTGTACCCTTTTGCAATTATAAAGCTATGCAAGGAGACTCCTTTAATTGCGCTTGTATTCTATTATTTCGTTTTTGTAGTTCCCTTTTTCAACCTTCATCTTGCATATTACGTCTGTGTATATATCTGAGAGAGACACTGTGACTTGTCATGGGTAGAGTCGTAGAGAGTGAGATTAAAATGATTTGAGGTTGAATTATAGGATGAGAGCATGAATTGGGTGCAATCATTCCATGTCAACCACTTCTTGATGATCAAAATTTTCCTTTTTGACATTCGCTTGATGCTTTCGGTTAAAAAGGGTGACAGACTTTCATCGTTATTATTGGTCCCCTCATGAGATTTAGGAGGAGGAGACAATGCTTTCCCTCTTGCTCTTCCCTTCACAAAGTAAATCGCATCTCACATCTCTCTTAATCTCATTTGTTTGATCAATCTCTCTCTATTAATGAGGATGCTTTCACAGCAGTTTGACGATAAACAACCTGCTAGGAAATGTCTAATTTCTCAAAATATGTTTGTTTTTCATAATTCTTACTGCCGTTTAGAAAAATGTACTGTTGACCGGTAATTACAGAAGTCATTCTATGTTCTTTTCTCTTCGTCGTAATATTAACTGGGTTTTCTTCTTCCTGTTAATGATTCACTTCCATACTTAAGCAAATTATTGTCAGTTTGGTTCCATGGTTTCTGCAAGCCAGTCTGTCATTACTCTGTGTGTGTTGTTTATGTCAAAGGTTAAGTTATCCTGCGTTCAAGATAGTTAACATCTGAAAGAATTCACTTACATTTTGTAGATGATTTGTTTATGAGCAGTTTTAAGCTATATAATTGCAAGAAGCTAATTAGATCTGCAGAGGACTTATGGCAGCCAGTCTTGCTTTATCTGGTCAAGATTTTTTGACAACTACTTTGTACTGAAAGGTGCATTTGAAACTTCAAATGTAGGTCGATGAAGATGAAGTATATTGGAGACAGAAGAAGGGTGAAGATGAGTTGGAACGTTCACATAATTCCACTCATCTAATATCACAGTTGACTCAATGTTTTAGTGAGTATTGTTTCTGATAGTTTTTTAAGCTACATTTTAGTGGCTCAATTGCTTACTCCCTTGTTCAATATTCCTGCTAAACTATCCAAGATTACTACAAAGTGCAACTGATATATGTATAACCACTTCACGCAGATTTTCTTGTTTACTTATCAGTATATGATGGTTGTAGCTAATGCTATGGTTGCACCGCGATCATGGATCGGAGCACTCTTTAGTCGTTCAAGCCATAAACGCAATGGGAAGTTTCTTGATTTCTCTTTGAGTCCCCTTCAGGTAAACAAGGATGAATGACTATTGCGTAATCCGTAGTAGATCTCTTGTGTTCTCTGACCAACTTTTTTTCTCTAATGTAAGTTATAAAAACGAACACACTTTTCATGTCCTCTGCGTCTCTCCACTGTTCTGTATTTGACTATTTTTCAATTGTAGAAGGTGGACTTGTTATCCTTTCAACTACTTTTAACGTCTTTTTAGAAAAAAATGTTTCTGTTAAATGAACCTGTCTAGGACTGCTGTAGGAAGGTGTCTTAACGTATATATTGTTTTTGTTAGAGTGTGGAGCCTGATCATGCACAACACAGAAACAGCTCATAAATCGACTGGGGCTTTTTTTTGGTCATTTGTATTTGTTTTAGGTTGGGCTAATATCCTTTTTATGTAAAGGATATTAGGCAGCTGTTCATGTTAGTGAAAAACAGATAGAGAGGCGTGAGGCTTGAGAAATCATCTTGTGAACTTCTTCTTCTTGATCATAGTGAACACTTATGGACTTGGCTCTCACATTGTGGGTGAACCAGTGTAAATTTGTTATTTTTGTTTTTGCTGTTTATGGCTATGCGAGTAAAGGACTAGTGCGTTTTAATCATTAGCGGTTTTATTTCTCCTTCATTCTAATGCTTGAGTTTTACTTGGGACTGGCATGATTCGCTCAACAATATGGCATAATCTTGTTCTATTTGTTTTCAGGAACAAAGACTTCAAAGACTTCAGGAACGACTGCAAGTACCCTTCGACGAAACACGCCCTGATCATCAAGTATTTGCTTCTCCCTTCTGCTCTGCTTATTTTCACTTTTCCTGTGGAATTAGCTCTGACCAGACAAGCTGCAATAGGATAATATAAGCCTTTATTAGTCAATACAGTGACCGCATGCCTTTTAATTCCCTGAAAGACACTTTCACTTCAATGGCTAAAACACTGTCAACAGGGTCAATTAATCCAGAACTATATGGGCCTCGGTTCCATTTGATAAAATAAGATACTTTCTCTTTATGTTAATAATGTTATAGTTCATAAGTTGTTTCAGCCATGATTCTTACAACTGCATGTCCGTAAGCTTAACCTATATCATACATTTTTCTTAACTGGTGAGATTTCTTTTGTTCTCTTTGAGTTCTATCAATAATAGATGGCTTACTGTCCTTTCATATGGACAGGAAGCGCTACGAGCATTGTGGTTTTCTGCCTTTCCAAATGTCCCTCTTAAAGGATTGATTTCTGAGCAATGGAAAGAGATGGGTTGGCAAGGTCCTAACCCGTCAACTGACTTTAGGTACAGTTATATGAATGCTATGATTTTGGTACAGGTTGAATGGGTTCTGATCTTATTGATATTCAAAAAGTGATATTTTCTAACAGTTAGCTACTTCTCAGGGGTTGCGGTTATATATCCCTTGAGAATTTACTGTTTTTCACTAGGACTTATCCGGTATGCTTTAGATTCTGTCATTTAGGCTTCCATGAATATAAACATAGTATGATGTTGTCTTTAATGTCAGAGTTTGCAGTGAAAATGAGTTCTCACTAATTGTATAAAAATTCAAAATGAAGGCATGTTTTCGTAGGTTATTGTTCAAGCAAGACGGTAAGCGAGCAACATGGGAATACCCATTCGCTGTTGCTGGCATTAACGTTACGTTTATGTTGATTCAGATGCTGGATCTTTACTCAGGTTTGTATTTATGAACATACTTGCTTCTTCTTGAGCCTAACTTTTAATAGTTTTTTTCTCGAAAATGTGATAAATGCTTTAATTTATGAATTTTGTGACAATAAGATCTTAAGATGTTTTGATAGCCTTGTTAATCTTTCTTCGATCGTCGTTTATATAATGCAGTGAAACCGAAATGTCTTCCTGGACACAATTTCGTAAGATTATTAGGAGGTAAGCAAGTAAGTTTATACGAGCTCAGACTAAATAGGTGTAATTAAGCTTATTAAATCGTTAACTTGATTTGAAATTCATGATTTGCAGAAGATGAAGAAGCCTTTGATGTACTATATTGTATAGCTTTCGAGATGATGGACGCTCAGTGGCTTGCCATGCGCGCTTCTTACATGGAATTCAACGTAATTTCTCTCTCTTTTTCGAAATCCAAACTGTAGTCTCCAATGTATAACATGTCAAACAATTATGTAACGTGGTAGATTTGCAATTGATAATTTGAACATGAGCTTCTGATTGTTCAGGAGGTCCTACAAGTAACAAGGACGCAATTGGAAAGAGAGTTGTCTTTGGAAGATATTCATAGCATACAAGATTTGCCTGCCTATAATCTGTTGTACCAGTAGTTTCAATCTTGTTCATCTTGTGACTTATCTTTTCTTTCTTCTTTTCTGGTTTCGGATTCTGTTTTACCCAAATTTTGTAAGGTTTTTGTAGACGTCATTGTAGACTTGAAAATGACTCGGTCTAGGCCAATGTAATGTAGATGGAACTGTTGATAAACTAAACTATGTTACCTCTTCTTTTCATGAAATTGACATCCCTTGTGTTATCTCAAACATTGGTGCTTAGCTAGGTTCGTGAATGAACAAATGGCAATACATTATCTCCTTCAATTGTTTAGATGATAAGTCAGTTTGATTGCACAGTTGGTTATCTCTCTCGGTTGAAAAGTTAACGACTGATTATGATTGAACGTCTCTAAGTTAGTATTTGGATTAGATTTTAAGCATGTCTATGTCGCTTAGATTGCTAACTAACAAAATAATAATGACATGCATAGTGAAATGTCGCTTTCAAATTCTTTGTCGGAAAAATTATATCGATTTACATGTAATTTGTTTTAATTACACGGACTCCTCATCTACTTTTAAATCTACATGGACATACATCACCTCTAATTTCATTTTACTTATAAATAAGTTCTCACAAACTTGTCTCCAAAATACCATCACATCTTGCACACCTCTATAAGAAGTTTATATCTCAAACACTGATTTATACGAGTTATTGAATGTAAGAAAATAAAATTGAGAATATGATATATAATAATAACTTATATCAGTATGATTTGTTTTTAAAAAAATGCAAACTTTGAGGGTGTTTTGGGAAAAAATATTCAGATAAACTTAATTGTTGAAAAATGAAACAAGATGCAGTCTCCTTATAGGGTTTGAAACGAGGAGGATGTATGTGTAATTAAAATAAACTAGATGTGATTTTAGTGCATTAAATCACTTAATACCGACCATTTAGTATTTTAAGAGTATTAAGATACACCCAACTTTTTATTTATTTTCTTTTTATGTCAAATTAAAAATAAAAAATTAAATTTAAAGATTTCGTATTTCAGATATAGTTATCGTTGAGTCTGAACAAGATATATCCAACTTAATACCCAACTCACCATCTGCAGACCTAATTCAGTTTTCTACTTAAGTCATTAAGTTTTGAGCAGGTCCAGTCAGTGAGCATAATCTATTTTCTTTCTTAAAAAATTTTCATATTAGGCACTAATTCTAAAATTAAATAAATTCAGTTGAATTGCACATGGCTGATACAAACGAGAGGCCAAAAATGATGATGGAAAATGCAAAGTGACATACAACTAATGGTAACCCATCTCATATTTGACTAAAAAAAGTCCAAATGCACATGTGTTAGTGCTATTTATGCTTTGTTGGTAGTTGGATTTTGTGTCTATGTCTTCAATTTATAGCATATGGTTAGTGGTTCATCTTTTGACATTGTCAATTGACACTGTGTTGTTGAGATAAGCTATATTGTCCATTGCCTTCTTTCTTTACCCAACTTGCACTAGAGAAGAAGCTCTCTAAGTCAAAGATATTACGTCATATAGCTCATTAGTTGAGTTCATCTATATCATTCTTGTTTGATCATTAACGGTTGCAAATTGGATAGCTACAAACAAAAACTATTAAGTTTTCTAATTTTTTAGAATTTCGTCCGATTTTTCACAAGACTCATATTTGTCAAGTTTATTTCGTGGTATTTGTATCGCTTTATGTTTTCGGTTATATGCTGGTTATGTTAAGCCAAAGTTTTAAGACAAATTCTACCCATATGATGAAACTTGGAAGGAAATCGAAAAACAAATGTACATTTTGACTGATTTTTGCCTGAAATAGACTACTTGAAAAAGCAAATGCCAAAACGGAATTTGCCTGAGTTTTCAAATTTTGAAATTTTGGTCCATTTTATACATTTTCAAAATATATGTTCAAGTAATCGTTTCAACATCATAGTTATTTAAACTTTTCAAGTGATTACTTAAACTCATTCTAATAACTAATTCAGACGCACTAAGTAACTTAAGTACTTCAAATAAATAAGATAAAGGGTTTTTGACAAGAATATCCTTATTATAAAAATAATGCACATAATTCTTTAATTAATATTATATAGTGAGTGAAATTTTAAAAAATATGTTTATTATTTTTAAAAGAAACTAACTCGTATAAAATCGTATAAAACGTCGTTCTAACATAGTAAAAATATATAGAGCATTCTTATATGACATGTAAAACTTAAAAAAGACTAAAAACTACAGTTTATGCGTTGACAAAAAGACCAAACATTTAAATTTATTTTCAAATGAACCATTTATTTGAGGACTAGTAAAAAATGGATGAGTATATATAACCCATGGGTTTGGGATGTGGTGGAGGACCCTACAACCTAATTATGGTCATTCTATTTTGGTGCCAAGTAATGCTAAGGATGAGATTGAAAGAGAGATAAGATTAAAGCCTGTTGTGAAAGGCAATAAATATGATAGTGAACCCCACTTTTCTCAAGGCTTAGTATGAACATAAAATAGATTTAACTCTTTAGAAAACGGTCAGAAACCATGTTTTTTTGTTAAATCATATATTGTCTTCTTAGAAAACAGTCTTCTTCAACATTACACACCCAATATTCACAATAATACAACTTAATTAGATTAGTGCGGATAGTTCAACTAGTCACAATGAGATTTTATTAATTTAAAATATGATTGTTGAAAAATTAACTTGTATTTTTTTAAAAGTATTGTTACATAAATTCCATAAAAAAATTCCTAGAATTTTTATCTTATGCTTGAAATCTCTCTTGGGCTTGTTCCAGAAAGCATCTCTTTGGACACATGAACTGAAAATGCCAAATTATTACTAAAAATAAAAAAACGAAACCTCAGCCACTGAGATTTTTTGTCTATTTCCTCTCACAGAAGATGACAACTTTTTTTCAACCCTTACTTATTTCGTTGTTATTCCCTTCTTTCCCTCTCATGGAAATGATTTGCAAAACGAGATTAGCACTTAAACAATCTACTAATAAAGATTAACTTAATTCTCTCCAGATTCCACAGTTAATGATTAGTCTTTTCATTTCGATATTTCCACTCGCCTTGCTAATAAGTTTACTCATTGTCAATTAGCAACTGGGGTTTGCTAATTACTTGTATTAGTTTATAAGATTGGCTCACACCCACCTAAGAAAACATCTACAAAAGTTAAATCCAGATCGTTTATTTTCATGGTGGGCAGAAAATCTATAAACCAGAAGAAAGTAATTTAAACAGCAGTAGAACATTGTGGAAGAGAAGCAGAGATCAGAACAGAGGGACATGTACAATCCGCAGATATTATTTTCCTTCCTTTTCCAAAAGGCTCCATTATAAGTGTCAAGAACAAAATAAAAGCATACAGAAAGTTAAAAGTTCCAAAGACCCTCTCTTTCTTTTGTCACTCTCAAATTCCATCACAAGTTATGATGAAAAAACTAAGCCCCACCCACGGCCACTATTAGCTTAAACTGCGACAGAATGAGTTCAAACTACACAGAAACTCAGAATAATCGCATCAAATCAGACCATGCCTTAAGACTACTGCCTATCAGAGAAACCCAGTATCAAGGACAGAAAATCCATTAAAGCGCGTATTATCAAGTATCCAAAGCGACGATCTTTTAGTGGTCAATCCGTTTCACGGGGCTTTCTTTTTTTTTTTCTCTTTTTTTACTTTTTTTGAGTTAATTTCTTGGAAAAGTAATATTTGACACTTAGCCACGCCTAATCCCAGTGAAGTAGTTGAAATCATGGTGTTGGACCCTTAGCTGCTTTAGCCAAGAATCAGCCACGCTCAAAAGAGATGACAGTCTTTCTTGGTCCCGACCACAATTGCCAGACACCCACACGTTCCCTTGCATCTTATAAGTGGCCAACCCAAATGCAGGGAGAGAGATTCCTTCTCCTTCTTTTCTCTTCCTTTCTGCACCCCCATATTCATCTTCAAGATCCATATCTACATTAGGCATAAATAAAAAACCGACGTCCATAGTTAAGAAACGAAATCTTATGCATAATATATTAGAAAAAGAGATATTACACAAAAGAAAGAGAATGAATACCTAGAAATGAAGATGAAAGAGTGTGGTAAGTGAGAAAGCATGTTGATAAGTCCTTTATAGTTCTTCCCATTGGAATGTGATAAATTGGGTACCTGCATAACATTGACACTAAATAATTCACTAATTTTCTTCCCCAATCTTAACACACAAGCACAATCTAATTGCTTTATATTAACCAAATTGAGGCCATACGCAAAGTCTGCAATAAGTTTATGCACATAATATTAACTTGGGTAGCATGCTTAAACCAAAACTATGCTATTTATTCCGTTTTCCATAAAATTATGTCATTCCAGTGTATTTGCAGAAACAGAGAGAGAGAGAGAGAGAGAGAGAGAGAGAGAGAGAGAGAGAGAGACCAGGCAACAGCCATCCAACTTGCCGGTGAAAGATCAATACTCCTCAATGACATCAGGCCCGGGTATCGTCGAGCTAATCCGTTGATCTGAAAGCAAGGTACTCATATAAAGTTCAAATGATATCACATTCTTCTTTCATGTATCAGTGCAAACAAGACAAAAACAAGAAGAATTCATACTTCCAACAAAGAATAGGATTAAATAAACTGGCGGTAAGACTAAGAGATAAGTTATTACATTTTGAGAACCACTTGGGAAATACAGTACATACTGAAGTAGAAAACAAAAGTTCCATTTGATCTCTATAAGATATAAGAAAAAGATTTTCATATGATTCTAGGTACAATATCAATTAAGTTTCCATCATTCTTAACTTTAATGTAAGTCATTATAACATAAATAGAGAGACACAAGATCAATTACTACAGATTAAAGCAAAGAATACAAGAAGAAGAATGTGAATTAACAAAGGTACCTTATCCATTAAAGGAACTCTTCCATATGGAGTTGATCTCTCAAAGTACTGACAATAAAGGTAACCCAATCTATCATTCAGATGCAAAGGACTGTCTTGATCAAATCCTCCGTCCTCCGACGAGCTTCCGTCCCATCTCCATAACTTGTCACTTTCACTCTCATCACTCCAAGAATCACTAGATGAATCCCTCGTTTCACAATCTCCGGAATCAGTCTCTTCCCTGCATTATTCATCCAAATCATACACAAACTTCTATCAATTACATGGAATGAGAAACTTTCAAGTATCAAATGCAACTAGTCAAGTGGCGTGCAGCTTTTGATCAATAGCATTGGATTCAATAACAACAAAATTTAGTCTTTGCTATGACCTTCAAGTAAAATAAAGATGAGAAATTGAAAAAAAAAATGTGGAAACATAAAAATGCACCTGAAGTTGTTCAAAGACGAAGTGCTGGTGAAAATTTGAATGGCAGAGAGATAAGGAACATAGTACTGAACAAGGGTCTCGCCGCTGTTCAAAACAATGGGAACTCCAGCACCATATGCACTCAACTCATCGTAACAATTCCACATATCACTTAATGTGAAATACTCAACCTTTTCTCTCTCCCATGGGTGCCATATACGATGAAGGTTCCTGATTTCAGTCTACCATAACAAATGAAAAATTAGAATCATCAACCAAACTTTTACATATATTTAGCTATTGAATCAGTTTCTTTTAGATGCAAATGGAAAATCTAAAGTGTACCTTCGGTAGGAAATGGGATTGAACGACCGGCGTTGTGCAATGGAGAAAGCAATCCAAATTGGACTGCATCAACCCTTTATCAAAAATCATGTTTTAGAGAGAGAGAGAGAGAGAGAGAGAGAGAGAGAGAGAGAGAGAGAGAGTTTCAGAGTCTCTCTCCCGGCCCTGATACAGAAGAAACCTGGAAAATATAGTTTTAGAGATGATGAGAGATAATGATGGGAGAAGGGGAGAGATTGTCGGAATGGAATACCCTTTTGAGAGTGTGTGTTTGTGTGTGTGTGAGAGAGAGAGAGAGGGGACAAATTAGTCTACGAGGAGTCCTATTTTTTGACGTATGGAAAGCAAATTTCACGGGGAAACAAAATCATCAACTTTCTCTTCCTTTGTTTCCTCTTCTGATTCTCTGTTCACAGAGATTCTGCGCTGGCAATGTCTGTTCAATTCAATCGGCTCCCTCACTGACAATTCAATTCTGAAACAAAAAACTCTGAGAGAAAAAAAAAGTGATCGGGTTTCTCTCTTCTTCTTTTTTAACCGTAAAGAAAACCCAAGCCGACCCTTCCTTGTTAAATATCCAAGAAACGCCCAGTAATGATTCAACTTTAACCCTTCAAGTTAAATCAAGCTAGAAAGAACTTGATAAGCCAGAGAAAACCACCCGGAAAGCCCGAGAAAAGAGAAGATGCCGGAAAGCTTGGGAAAATGAGAACTTCTCCCCTACTCGTTTAACAGAAACCCATGTTTTCTGGAAAAAAAGATTAAAGGGTTTTCGTCTGAATGATGTAGTTAAAATTTTGGATGCTTATATAACAGAAAGATGAAAAAAAAGGTATGTACTTTTTTCCCGGGAAAATAAAAAAGAAAAACGAAGTTAAAACAGAGAATAAGGAGAGGTAATCTCAGAGATTTTTCAGATACCAAGTCAATAGTTAAGGCATTTGATTGACCAGATTTGTCATTTATGAAGACTCATCCGTTGTTCTCAAATCTGCCTCCACCTTTTTTTTTCTTTAATATTCATATAGAATATTCGTATTAATTTTATATTTTCTTTGCACTAAAATTCAGTGTCGTGTTATATTATACAATTCTTTTACTTTCCTCATGAATGTATGCATGTTTCTATGTTTAATATAAAATTTTCCGTAGATTGATTCTTGCGATAACTCCTACCGACTCTTCTTTTGGAAGATTTATCCTATGACTAAATCCATATCTATAATTTTTTTTCATATATATATATAAAAATAGAAAAATTATCAATTTGATCATCGTAATTTACATCTGTTTTCATTGTAGTTTTAAAAGTATCAATTTGGTCATCATAGTTTACTTAACATTTTAATATGATATTTTTGTCACTCTGCATTAACGAACACGTCGACTTGACACGTTAAATAATGACGTGACATTAAAATATTATTTTATATTTTTCATCACATATATTATATATTTTATTTTATCAAAAATATATTTGCCGCCAATATGGCCATCGTAATTTACACATGTTTTTAATTTGACAATCGTAGTTTAAAAAGTCTCAATTTAGTAATCATAGTTTATTTAACCTTTCAACATGTTTCTTATATCACTCTTCCTTAAAAAATTAAATTGTATCGTAATAAATTAAAGACCATGTGGCTAGTTATTATTTTTTCACGGATTGTTATTGCGTTGGTGTTGGCTATGTGAGAGAGATTAATGTATGGTTTGTAATTTCACTTATTATACGGTTATACTTATGTATCAAACTTAATGAGATGTCTTTAATGTCTTTGTAAAATATCACATGTTAAATTGAGCTTGTTTCAACACTCATAAACATGTTAAAGCAATACAATATAACTGTTTCAACACTCATAAACATTATATAACAGTTTCAATATTTATAAACATGCTAAATACAATATAATTATTTTGATACTTATAAACACGTTAAATATAATGTAACTATTTCGATATCAACTCATAAACTTATTAAATGCAATACAATATGGCTATTTCAACACTCATAAACTTGTTAAACACGATATAACTATTTTGATACTTATAAACTTGTTAAATACAATATAAGTATTTCGATACTTATAGACATGTTAAATAGAATATAACTATTTCGATACTTATAAAGTTGTTAAATACAATAATTGTTTGATACTCATAAACCTGATAAAAAGTTTCAAAAAATATCAGGCATATAATACAATCTTTCATAATTCCTAGTTTCATATGCTAGCCAACAGCTCTACCAACTACAATAACAACTCTACATCTACACAAAAAATACATGCACATCTGTTAGTAAGCTGCTATACCAACTACAAGAACACCCCTACATGTACACAAAAAATACATGCACATCCATTAGCCAACTACTTTACCAACTGCAATAACACATCCACGGCCTCTGACACCACCTCTATCAGCTCCAACAACACCTCTACTACCTCTACCAGCCCAGACAACACCTCTACCAGCCCTGTTAGCACCTCTACTGGCCCCGACAGCATCTCTATCATCCCCGACAACACCTCTACCGGCCCGGACAACACATCTACCGACGGCGACAACACCTCTACTGCCCCCGACTACACTTCTCCCAGCCCCGATAACATCGATACCATCTCTACTAGCCCCGACAACACCTCTACCGCCCCCGACAGCATCGGTACCAGCCCCGAAAGCATCGATAGCACCTCCACCAGTCCAAACAGCACCTCTACCAACCCCGACAGAGCCTCCACCAGTCCCAACAACACTTGATCCATATTACAGCATATTCAACTTCTAGCATTTTACAACATATTCAATTCCAACATATTACAACATATTCAAATTTATAGCATATTCAAATTTCTAGCATATTCAAATTTCATCTCAACATGTTCAGCATATTACAACATATTAAAAATCATATTGTTAATGAAAAGCATAAGCTGCTAAGAAAGTATCTGGAATCTCATAANTATATATGCTCATCAAACTTTTAAGAATAAAACTGAAAATAATATTTAATTTCAAAATTATCATTGTAGTGGGACTCACTGCGATTGTGCAGACTGTAGTGTCACACGACACTGCAGTTGACGTGAGCCATCACAGTGCCTCACGACACTGTGTCACGGCACTATAGTATTGCACGCTCATTTCTGTAGTGCCACGTGGTACTATAGCAGTTCATGTGAATATATGATTCATAATCAGTTATTGATGCGTGACAATTATTATAAATTAAATATTTATTTTAATCAGATAAATATATAAATATCAGTTAATTTAAAATTAACTTATTTAATTATCCCTATCAAATAACTTATTTGTTAGTTCACAAATAACAGATTTAGTTTATTTAAATTTTGTCTTATTTTCTAATAGTAATTCAACATTATCCAATTTCACAAATAAAATATATTGTCTCATTTATCGATGATTAAAAAATTAATCGATAATCCATATCAATGATCTGAATCTAGATCACATGTATTCATAATATTTAGTGAACCGTACTAGCAACCATTCATACTTTAATATGTTGCTGACAATTTTATTCATTAACTATGATCTTAATCATCTCGTACTAATACAAGATCATAGTCTCATTAATGAATATCAAATTTTCAGATATTTATATAAAATGAACAATTATAAGAAAAAAGTTATTCTATTAAATTTTATATTAAAATATCAATACACTTGTCTTGAAGGCATAACCCCCAACACTATTTTTCTGCTAAATCTTGCCCTCTAAATAACTGTAACAGAGGTTCCTAATAACTGTAATAAAAATTAAACTAAGATTTTTAGAAAATAAACAACTTAAACTAAAATCTCCATTTCAAAAACCTAAAAAAATTCAGTAAAGAAACAACTAAAACTAAAACTTATATTTCAAAACCCTAAGGGATAATATAAAAAATCATAAATTGAACCAATCCCTAAATAAAATCAACAAAGAAGTTAATATTCTATGGACCCGACAAAGAGACAAGTCTTTTACACTCTCCAAATTTGTCGAGGAGAACAACCCGAAGAGAATAACTTCAAGGAGAAATACCTCAAAACCCCGAGAAGAACTTCAATGACGAACGAAACTTATGAAAAAATACTAGTAGAACGAGCATACATGAAGAATCGAAGATTACCTCTTGCAGAACCGATGGAAGCTAAGAAAATCGAAGACCAGAAGCAACACGTTGAACATACACGCTAGCAGCAAAGCTTTGAGAGAGATGAAGGGGAGGGGAGATAGAAAGAATCTGATTTTTTTACTACGGAGATAAGTAAAAATAAAAAAAAGTAGTAAAAAAGATATTTTTGATAAAAAAAATATATAATATATGAAGTGGAAAATATAAAATAATATTTTAATGACACGACATCATTTAACGTAACACATAATCACTCAGTGTGTCACGCCATCAGTTAACGTGTCACATCAACGCGCTCGCTAATTGAGAGTGACAGAAGTACCTTATTAAAACGTTAAGTATACTTTGACGATCAAATTGAGATTTTTTAAACTACGATGATCAAATTGAAAATTAATATAAACTACGATGGTCAAATTTATAATTTTTTCAAATTTTTTATTTACAGAATAAATCAACACGACACGTTTTCAATTAATTGTTTGAGTAAAGTAGGTTCCAACTTGGATTTAGAAGAAAATACTAAACACTTTCACCTCTATAATGAGAGAAGAAAATCCCACTTTATGTTGAAATCAATGGGCATCGACGATTTTGACCCCAAAAAAATGGGAATTGACGATTCTCTTTATTTGGTTCACCTTCTCTAGATTAATTAAGTAGTGGATTAATCCATGGAATGCAAATAATGAAATTTAAATGTTTCACATTTAACCCGCTAATAATAATTTAAAAGTTAATGAAATTAAATACCACTTCCTTTAAATATACCCTATGAGTACAATTACGAAATAGTAAATAATCAATCTTTTAATTTGTACGTTTTTCCTCCTAATTTTTCATGAATTAAAATTCTATTTTTTAATATTTTTTCTGATTCTTATTTTATTAATTTTATAATAAAAGTACATTAGCTGAGTTTTTTTTTGTCAAAGCATCACCTGTGTTTTTTTTTTTGTGCCAAAGGTGTGAGGGCTGTTGAATCGATTCAGAAATGGTGAAGAGAATTAAAAAGAATTTAGAAAACGGATTAGAAATGGACACGTGGATATCTAGTAGGGCATGTTTGTAGAAGGGGAAGGAGATAGTGTTGGATATGATAGTGAATCGACTGTGGGGCCATTTACTTTGATCAATTGCCACACTTCACGTTAGTGGGTGATATGACTTTGGTTGACAGAATATGAAAACGATATTTATTTTTAGTAATTTCTGAATTAAAAAGAATAAATAATTATATATCTAATTTCTTATTACCATTATTAATTCCATTCAGATTCCACTTACCTTTAATTTCCCTTAAATTTTTTAATTATTTTATCAGCTACCCAAATTTTTCAGTTGCGTAGAAATTTGAATGAATTCTAACCTACATACTACCATAATAGAAATTTATTTTAGTAAGAAAACCCTAAAATCTGTCCTAAATAAGCATAAATAATACCTAAATCTATAATTCTGAAAAGTACATTAATATTATAATACAAACAATAGTTGTGATTTGACCTATAAAGGTGTTGTCCTACATCAAGATTTTAAGTATTCATACTCAAATTTATTCAATCTTATCTAGTCATGTTATTTTTAATCTCCTTCGATTTTTAATAAAAAGAACATACGATAATATAAACACTAACTTGTGGTTTTATAACTTGAATCTATATCTAAACTTACCGTGAACAAAAAATTTACGCAACGTTGATCTCCATAGTTAAATCTTTATTCTTTTTTCTTGAAATAATGTTTTCATAATTTGTTGATAAAACAAACATTTTAGCTAATACAATATTATGATGTGATTAATTAATAAGATCGCTTGTTATTCCTCACTACTGAAATATGAGTAATTAATTTTGTCATAAAACTGTACAATAATTCATAGAAATTGAACTAAATAAATAAAAAAAAGTGTGAATGTTACTCAGTTTTTCTCTGCCACATCTCAAATGCTTTGTATTTTTGTGCTGTAGAAAAATTAAAGTCAGGTACCTTTCACATCCCATGGTCCCATAGGAGAAGCTTACAAGTAATATTTTCCACCCCAAAGGGACCATTTTTTGTACTATATATATATATATATTTCTCCCCATTTTAAATTGGACCTATTCTTTTGTGTACAGATCACAGTTATAATCACAGTGATTAGCCCAAAATTAGTACCGTTTTAATTTGCTGAATAATGACATTTCATTTTGCCCCCACTTCATGGACACACTGTTACCGGCACCATTTATGTGTTACTGACTTGTTTAGACAATAATGTGGTCTGCATTGGAATTTCAGATTGAAAATTGATTATAATTCCTAAACATTTTGGGTTAAGATGTCAAATTTTCCGGCAAATTTGGGACCCGGAGGACCCTCACTCGTAATGAATATTAAATGTAAATAACTGAGTAAACTAGGTTATTAGAATCGAGAAACCACCTGAATTATACGATTGAATCGTGGATAATAAAATCATATAAAAAAATTATAGTTTTCATTGTGTTTTAGATAACCAAATAACAACTAAACCATTGCACGAACCTGAAAAAGGTTTTACGGTACTATAAAATTATGACGTTTTATATCATATAATGTCACAAGATTCTATTGATTTTATACTAAAATTTTATTAAAATCGTATGATCTATCGATTCAAATTTTTGCTTATGAAAATTCATGAGAAAGAGAAGAAGTCTTAAAAATCATAAGATCTATGATAGTAGGTCTTTCTGGACATTGAAGTTAACCATACCATTAATATGCTAAACCTACTTAGCTGTCTTACTTAAGTTATCTAATCCTACTATGCCATCAGGCAGCCAAGAAATTGCACTACTTATAGTCAGCTAAACTCAATAATCACCCTAACTATCTTAGCTTAAAGTTATAAATCATCATCTCGAATGAATATGTCACATTTTTTAAGAAATTAACTCGTTTATTATTATTTTGACAAAATAAAAACTTTATTTACTATTATAAATTATATTTCATTTGATCATTGATAACGGTTTGAATTGTGATAAAAGCAGTCACGCTTATAACACGTATGCAACTCCAATTATAAAAAAACTCATTGTAAGACTCAAAATTATTAAATGATTTAAATTATAGATACGTGTGACTGACTCTAACAAAATTCGAACAACTTTACTGAATGAATATAATATTAACCACAAAATAATGAGATGCCGGGAAAGATAACACAATTACTATTGAAATGGACATGTACGAACGTTACATCACCTAACCAGAGATGGAGTGACAGTAGTTGAAAATTAAGCTCCAAAAGGTACAAAATCGATGATAAAAATAACGATTTTGGAATAATCAATGAATTATGGAAGAAAAACTGGCAAACGGCAAGCGGGATGTCTCTTTCATGCATTAAAAACAAAGATGCTTTTATAGCAATCAGTAGTTGGTGATTAAGAATGACAAACCTTCTTTGATTCAAATGTTTTTTTTGTGTATGTGAAATTAATTATTTCTGAAAAATAGCCATCTTATTATATTTATTATTTAGACACAATTAATTTTTTTAACATGGTTATTGAATGATCAATAGTATTAATAATATGAGTTCATATAGTTCAATAGTTTAAATTGAGTCACATTACATTTAATTTCTCTTAGAATTTATAATTTTAATAAAAAATGATAAATTATGTGAAGATCATCCTTGATTAATATTGATATATTTATATTTGAAGAGAAAAATAAGAAAAATCAAATAATTTTCTAAATTTCAATGAAAGTATTTGTGGCTTAAGTTAACCAAAACATAGAATATATACCAAATTCAATTCACGTGCTATAGAACTACACTAACAGATGAAAATTCTAATCCAATGGGATATGCATTTGGTTAACAATACCACTTTAGGGTGAAGAGTAGGAGATGAAAATCCAACCTTGCTCAATCTGAGTTATTGACCAAGCTTTTCCTCAACAACCTCGTCCTTATTTTTTACCCATTGTTATACATACCGAGTTGTTGTGAGACTGCAGTGTACATGTTGGATAGTGCTTCGAGACATTCGGTCTTTTGACAAATTTAGACAGCTCACAAGAAACCAAAGTGTAAAAACAAAGTAATTTAAAAAAAATTGGGCAGTACGAACTGGTTAGTGACGTCTAGATGTGATTGGACGACCCTATTCAGCCCAACTGCCCAAATGCGATAGGTTGTGAGATTTTGAAATATACATATAAACTATGTGTCGTAACGTGCACGTGACGTAGAACGATGATATAAAAAATTATTTTTTGAAGGGAAAAGAAATTTGGAATCACCACCAATCATTTTAAGGTGTGATTGGTCACTCAATTTTAACATGAAAATTTTAGTTTACGAAAACTCAAAATTGGTTCGAGAGTTGTTTGTGTGTGGGGAATGTATTAACACCCCACAACACCCATTATAAAATGGTTACCAAATTTAATCAAATGCTATATATTTTTTTATTTAAAGGTTAGAGAAATTCATTTTTGAATGTCCCATTTGGTGCATTTTGTATCATAAAAATGAACAAAATAAATTACCTTTAATGGTTGGTTCAAAGACCATTGAAAAATTATTTTTTGTATTCTTATATCCTTTTAAATCAAAACATTATTAGAGTTATTCTTGGTATCCCAAGAATAACTCCTCACTTCAGTAGTTCGAGAAGTTTGGTATCCTAAAAATCTCAAAGTCTGTTGTCGGCTTTTGTTTAGTGAAAATTAAATAATGGAAGTAACAAAATTTAAATCTAATTGTTAAAATTATAATCTACACATACATGAACATTAACTCTAATAATAAGATAATAATGTAAGAATCACATTATAAGCATGACGATATAAGAATGCTAAATAAATAAACATGTAAAGAAAATAAATGTTAATAATTACAACAAAAGGGAAGTAAAAGAATAGAGATAAAGTTATAGGATGTCAAATTATAGAAAACATAAAATATTGAGATTATATAAAACATACATAAAAAGTAATACATGCAAGTATAAAGTAAAAAAAAAAACACTATGTAATAAACGAAAGAAAAAGAAAGAAAAAGAAATTAAAAAATAATAATAATACAAGAAAGCCACGGTAATACCGTGGCTTTGCAGGGCAAGAGCTATTGCTGCAACGGGGGAAAATCTCCTATGTTGCTAGCAATTTTTTTATTTTTATAATATAATATATTATGATATAATAATAGTAATAATAATATTATTAAAAAATGATAAAAAATAATAATAAATGAAAGAAAAATGATGAAAAATAATAGATTTTTTTAACATAAATATGTTCATTTTTTTTATTTTTAGTTACTTAGTCTACTAATTACCATTTTTCTTTCATTCCCTCGTTAGTCATTACTAATCAAAAAGTAAAGGGGATGATCATGGATGATAATTAGTTCAAACAAGTGTCACAAAAATGATGAACATAATTTAAAAAAAAAGACTTATAGGAACATTGAAAATTTCAAAACTTAGATATTTGCATAATCTTGTATAGAGGTTTTACTCTCTATTTTATGCATTGTTATGTGTGAGAAATTATCCTAGAAGATCTTTGCATCAAATGTACACTTCCAACCCATTAAAGGGTTGATTCACATTGAGTTAATTTTTTCACCCCTCAAAAGCTTTATCATCATCCTCATTAATTGAGTTGATGAAAAAGACATCTCATTATCCAACTTGTAAAGAAATCATCAATGCATCAAATAAAAAAGTTAAGATTTAAAGTATGAGAAATGATAAAGAATGAACAATCAACTTATGTATGAAAAAAGATACAAAAGATATCAACTACATGAATATGAAAAAGAGAGATGAACAAAATATATTATGAGCAAATGTACAAGACATTTAAGCTATCTTAAGAAAAAGAATGGAAGAAGATGAAAAAAATAGAAGTGTAGAATCTATTCTTCTCTCTAAAATCACATTTCTTTCTCACTTCAATCCCTCTCTTTCTCACTCTAAAAAATGGCTTCCTATTCTCACACTCCAAAGAGACCCATTATCAAGTGAAGACATCACCCCTATTTATAGGCAAAATTAGGGTTTGCCTTTTTTACTTTTAGTCTTTTTTGCTCACTTTTTACTTTTAGTCCTTGTACCACTTTTCTTATTTTAGTATTGGACTAGTTTTCAAATTATACATATAGTCTTAGACTATTATATGAGCCAAAATACAAAGTATGTATATTTAATGTATTAGACCAGATAAAATACGGTATCTACAGCTGTCCCCCTTTGAGCACGCTTCTGATCTCAGAAGGTGTACAAATGTGTAGATAAATATTTTGATTGGTACAAGAAAATAATATATGAAATAGGGGAATAGAAACCCCGACTAAATAAGGCTCTATGAGATGGAATGGGAGCGAAATGGACCTGGATAGACACAAGCTTCGACCTCACTCAATGCGAGTTCAATTTAACTGAGATATTTAAAAGGAAACAGACCTAGATGGATGCAGGCTTCGACCTTGACTCAGTGCGGGTTCGATTTAACCATAGATATTTAAAACAGAAATGGACCAGTTGCTGACACCGGGCTTCAACCTCGATTCAATTCGGGTTCGATTTAACCATATTAATTGAAATGGACCAAGCGCTGACACCGGGCTTCGACCGTGACCAAGTCGGGTTCGATTCAACTGAAGATATTTGAAAGGAAAATGGACCTGGATAGACACAAGCTTCAACCTTGACTCAATTCGGGTTTGATTTAACCATATTAATTGATGTTGAAGTTGACTTATGCAAGTCTCATATGACAACAAAAGCTAGACTAATACATGCTTTAAATGTTGAAAAGTCATGTGTGAATTTTGAAAGAATATCATTAAGTGATTCATGCACCTGAATTTGTCAGAACAACTAATGCGGTGCATGTCTATGCATTGTAATTCTTGAACATAAATGTAAAGTAGTGATTTTGAATGCATGCATGATTGTGAACCTTTATAAGGAAATTATATGATGATTTTTTAGCCATATCCAACACCCTTTAGAACAATCACTTGGCCTAGGATCATGGACTCGCAATGAAATATCGGGCACACTTTTAGGATAATAATACATCCTTATTTATTAGTTTATGCCCCAGTATTTGGCTCCGTGTCAGTGATGAATAATTTCTCTGCTTCTCTTCTGTACTTCTAATTAGGTAATCCTCCAATTGAGCTTTAGCTTTTGTCATGCGCATATTGACTTTTCTCGTGATAACTTTTTAGATTTTACTTTGCACTCAGATCACCTTTCTTAGTTCTAATTTTTTTTTCAATTATCTTTCACCTAACCAAGTTTATGCTTCTGAATTATTTCAAGAGTAATTAATGACATCTTAGAAATAAAAGGATAGAAATAATGGAAATAATGAGAAGACGAAGTATATGTATTTGTCAACAAAAAAAACAAGCTCTTTATTGATGATGAACGATGTTTACAAACACGGATTTGAAAAAATTATGGAATAAGAATTTATCCAGTATTCGAGACAGCTCTTTGAAAATATTTTTTCAACTTTGTCTTCCCTATTCTTATAGCTGTCAAATGAAGTACTTATTGACTGCATCAGAATTAACTGTATGCGGTAAATCGTCTCCATCCATGTTTATTAGAATGAGAGCTCCACCAGAGAAGACCTTCTTGACAACGAAAGGTCCTTCGTAATTTGGGGTGCATTTCCCACAGTGATCCTTTTGATATGAGAGTATCTTTTTTAACACTAAATCTCATTCTCGGAAGCATCGAGGACGAAACTTTTTGTCGTAAGCTTACATCATTTTTCTTTGATATAATTGCCTTCTACATAATACATTCAATATTTTTTCCTCGATAAAATTCAATTGCTCATATCGTGTTTGTACCCATTCGGCTTCTTCTAATTTTGTCTCCATTAAGACTCTGAGGGAGGGAATTTCCACCTCGATTGGAAGGACCACTTCCATGCCATATAACAGAGAGAATGGCGTTGCCACAGTTGATGTTCGGACTGATGTGCGGTATCCATGTAGCGTAAATGGGAGCATCTCATGCCAATCCTTATAAACCTCCGTCATTTTCTCTATTATCTTTTTTATGTTCTTGTTGGCTGCTTCCACCACTCCGTTCATCTTTGGGCGATAAGGAGATGAATTATGATGCTTAATTTTAAACTGCTCACATAATTCTTTCATCATCTTATTATTTAAATTTGTCCCATTATCTGTGATGATCCTTTCAGGTAGACCATATCGGCAAATTATATCCTTTTTATTGAACTTAACAATCGCACTTCTGGTTACACTCAAATAAAAACTTGTCTCCACGCATTTGGTAAAATAATCTATAGAGACCAAAATGAAACGATTGCCCGTTAGAGACTTTGGGTGTGGTGGGACCGATGACGTCTATAATCCACATAGGGAACGACCAAGGCGCGGCCATTACATGTAAAGAGGATGAAGGTGCATGAATTTTATCCGCATGAATTTGACATTTATAACATTTTTTGGCGTACTTGATGCAGTCAGATTCTAGAGTTAACCAATAATATCATGCTCTCAAGATTTATTTGACCATCATATGTATAATTGACGGAGTGTCATTAGTGGAGCATAACTAGTACAACCCCATGGTCCCGGGAGCGGAACCCATTGAAAATCACCATATCTGTAGATCATTGGTGTTAATGGCATTTAATGGGCTTTCCAAATAACATCCTCACCTTTCAACTTGAATAGGTATGAGAGCCAAACCCTTTTTGTAGAAAACAGCGAATTCCATTTGGCCATTCCAAATTCTGCAATAGGGAACCACGTCTTCATCCATGAACTTGAGAACTGAACTTGAGGACATTTGAAATCTAGCGGACGTCTTAGATGGCTGAGAATCCAAATGCACAAAAGAGTTGAAGAGCCGATAAACTTTCATTTTCCAGACACTCGAATGTGATTCAAAGAACGGATAGTCTCAGCGAGAATTGAGATAACAGGGTTAACACCATGTTCGACTTGAATGAACATTTTTATCACTTTATCATCCATATAACCTTGGGTTGTTGGAAATAATACGGTGTCATAAATACACAGAGCATAAAAAGTCATGCCCTTATCCTCCTTCAATAAATTTTGGGTGAAATCTAGGAGGTAATCCAATGGCATACACTCATTTCCCCCTTTAAATTTCAACATTTTCTCAATCTTAGACGCATGGACAGTACTCAAGAGCTTAGACAAAGCTCTCTTCAACGTGAGCTTTTTGTCATAGTTATAAACTTTATCTGCATTTTGCAACAAGACATTCAGTAATGCTTGATATTCTTCAATTGTAGGAGTAAGATCGATTATTCTGAAGGTGAAACATCTATAATGAGGGTCCCAGAAATGCATTAAAGCTTCAAGGATGGGAACGTTGACTACAATATACAACAGATAAGCTATGTGACCATATTTTTCGACAAATAAACTTTTCTGCTCTGGTGAAAAATCCTCCCATATCTTCTTCAACATCTCCAAGTCAATGCGTGAGAACTCTATCTCCGTGATTGATGGTAGAAGAACAACGTCTTCCTTTTTTAGACAATCTCCTTTATGTTTCTGCGATTCCTCTAACCATTGGGTTACCGTAACTTGATCTTCTATCACACTCGAAGTGAGAGTCATGGTCTCTAAAATATGAATGAATTGAATACTTCTTTACAATCCCTATTACGCAGCATGATGCATATATGCAAAACAGAAAGATGAAGTTAGAAGTGAAACAATGAAGAAAATACATGTTTAAGTGACACAAGACATATATACATGCACAAAATTAATCATGGTATCATATTTTAGCAGAAATATAACGTTGGTCATGAGGTGGGCTCAAAAAACATAATACATGTGTGCTTGGGCTCTAAAAATCTCTTAATAGGCTCTCAGGTTGTTCACATTGTTATCCGAATAGAGTAACAAAGGCCCTCAAACGGTATCCCGGAAGGGTCGACCTGAGTGAGAACTTTCATGAGCCTGCACGGGAACCTTAATTTCACGAAGGCATTCCACTACTCATTCTCTCTAATCCTAAAGGGAAAGCCCAGGTATGGGGCTAGTGTATGTGTGTGAATATTATGAATTATGCAAACAAACATACATCTAAAAATAAACTTTGTACAACTATAAGCATGAAAAAGAAAAATAATGAATCAAATAAACAAACAAATGGCCATCCAAGAAGGACAACATGTGATAAAATTTTAGCTTGACTCTCTACGATCTAAAAATGGTTAGATTGATTGCGGCTCCCAGTGGAGTTGCCAAGCTGTCGCAACGTGCACGCGACGCGGAGCGGCGATTAAAAAAAATCATTTTTGAAGGAAAAAGAAATTTGGAGTCGCCACCAATCATTTTAGGATGTGATTAGTCACCCAATTTTAAGATGAAAATTTTGGTCTACGAAAATTTAAAGTTGGTTCGGAAGTCGTTTGTGTGTGCGGAATGTATTAGCACCCACAACACCCATTATAAAATGGTTACCAAATTTAATCAAATGTTATCCATTTTTTTATTTTAAGGCAAATGTTTAAGAAATTCATTTTTGAATGTTCCATTTGGTGCATTTTGCATAAAAAAATGAACAAAATAAATTACCTTTAATGAGTGGTTCAAAGACCATTGAAAAATTATTTTTTACATTCTTATATCCTTTTAAATCAAAGCATTATTAGAGTTATTTTCGGTAT
Organism: Datisca glomerata; assembly: GCA_003255025.1. Taxonomy (NCBI): domain Eukaryota; kingdom Viridiplantae; phylum Streptophyta; class Magnoliopsida; order Cucurbitales; family Datiscaceae; genus Datisca; species Datisca glomerata. The sequence goes on along the minus strand of QANY01005263.1, from coordinate 1,597,702 downwards.
CCCAAGAATAACTCCTCACCTCAGTAGTTCGAGAAGTTTGGTATCCCGAAAATCTCAAAGTCCGTCGTCGACTTTTGATTTAGTGAAAATCAAATAATGGAAGTAACAAAATTTAAATCTAATTATTAAAATTATAATCCACACATACATGAATATTAATTCTAATAATAAGGGAATAATGCAAGAATCACATTATAAGCATGACGATATAAGAATGCTAAATAAATAAACATGTAAAGAAAATAAATGTTAATAATTACAACAAAAGCGAAGTAAGAGAATAGAGATAAATTTATAGGATGTCAAATTATAGAAAATATAAAATGTTGAGATGATATAAAACATGCATAAAAATAATACATGCAAGCATAAAGTAAAAAAAATATTATGTAATAAATGAAATGAAAAAAGAAAAAAATTTTAAAAAAATAATACAAGAAAGCTTCCAAGCTCTCCTCCAATGGGAGACTTTTTATTCATTTATAATATTCAACAATTAATTGCTTAGTCTAAACCTCTTCCCCACGCAATCAAAGGAATGGAAAGTAGAAAACCGATTGTCAGGATTCAAGAATACGAACGAAATTAGGGGAACAAGAAAATATATATAATGAAGACATAGGTGGTGGTAAAATAAAGCATGTGCTCGCATTAACTGTTTGCTGCAAGTTTGGAGTGGTAACCGAACCGGCCGGTCCAGTAATGCTCGACCCGGACGGTTCACAGATCGGTTCTGATATTTTCAACCGGTTCGCAGGTTGATTCTAATCTGGGTCGCTGGAATTTTAAGGCGATCCGGAATGAACCATTGAACCGTTTGAAAAGGACTGTGATGTCCCGGGTATGGCCCGCAGGACTTAATCGACTCAGGCCGGCTTGGATTATAACATGCCAGTTCACTCGGTTTCGCAGCCCGAACCGGCCCACTTGCCACCTCTATTGCATGTACTCAAAATTTTTAATGTCCTTTAATTTAATTAAAATCAATCAATTTTCATTATTTAATTATTTCATCTAAATGTAGGGGTGTTTACGATTTTGTTTTCTAAAAAAAATATAGAACTGTATCATTGTTGCACCAAACCGAGTCGAGCCAGCTGTAAAAAAGAACCGTCAGTTCGTATCGGCCTTAGTAATAAAAAATGTTTTTAAAAGCTTTGATTCTTTAATTCTCTATCAAATCGAACCAAAACTTCGATTCTTTTAATTCTATCGATCCAAAACAAACCAAATATCCATAAAAAAACTGACCAAATCAGTCTTTTTCAATTGTTTTGGTTCGGTACAAAAACTTTCATCCCTATCTAAATTCGTTGCATATGTTTAAAAATTTTATACATCTATTCTTTTGTATATACCATACAAGCACTACCACAATTTAGGTCTACAATGACAGCCACATATATAGTATAATGTCAGTTTTCAAAAATATGTGAAAGGAAAATAGTGTGGGGTGAGATAATTTTAATAAAATGACAGTTATTAAATAACATGCCATCAATGGTTTACATATTATGACAGGTATTTCTTACACTGTCATAAAACAGTTTTCTCACTACAAATACAACTGATTTATAAGTTAATATTATTACCCAAAGTTCTCTTTATTTATAAAAATACCAAATATATAATCTAACACTAATAGTAAAACTCATTTTTCATCTCTCTGTCAGAGCCGCGTACGAAGCTCTCCCTTTCTCTCTCTCATAGCCTTAGGTCGAACGAAGTCGAGCTCGCCACCACGGAAGTCGTAGCTTCGTTCTTTTCCAAAATTTCCGTTTGATTAAAGGTAACTTTTGGATCTGAATCGGAGTTGTAATAATTAAGGGTTTATAGTGGATTTCTACGTTTTGGAGGTCTATGACGATTTTTGTACTTTATCTGATTCTAGATTTTGATAGTTTTCTCAAGCTTTTTGGAAACTATAACTGCCAAGAATTTAATGCTGAAAATTTTAAGCTTTCCTAGTTCAGATCTGAAGCTCATCTTCTCCTATTTGTCTTTGTCAATTTTTATATTTTCGTTCACCTAATTTTGTTAGGAAAACCAAAGAATGTGAGATTTACTACCTCGTTGCTTTCAGCAGCTTTCTCTTCCTCATCTCCGGTCTCGAGGGTTAGTTTCATTGGGTGGAACTTATTTAATTAGTATCTCTCATCCATTGTGTTTTTGTTTTCTCCTAAGTTTTTTAGAGTATTATTGTTTTCTTTGTGAATCTTTTTCACTTTTTATACATGTTGAAGCAGTCATCAATGTCACCCATGCAGTCATCAATGTCACCTTATGCAAGTTTTATATATTTTTTTCTTTAAATTTTGGGATAAAAGGTGTTTTACTCTTATTCCGTCTTAAAGGTCGGTTCTCATAGGAAAAGCTTATGAATTCCAGTGCTTAGGTTAGTCTGAATTCTCATTTGTGCTTGTATTCTACATCGTTCTTATGGTTCTTTTACTTTGTTTTTGTTTCAAGCTATTTTTTATGTGGGGGGGGGGGGTATTTCACCTTTATCTGTGGGTGGGTATTTCACCTTTATCTGTGGGTGGTTGAGAAAATCGAAAGATGGGTTTAAGCAAAAATTTATGGTATTTCGTTTGATAATGTGTTGTCCTTGAGAAAATGAAGACTTCTAGCCTAGTTATGACTATGTCTCTGTTCCACTCTTGTGGACAGTGGTAGCTGATGATCTGATTTTATCTTTATGGAGCAAGTGTTAATTTTGTCATTTTTTCTGGTTACCAATCAAATGCAGGTAAGTTTAAGTTAAGAAACACTTACATGTATTTTGCGAATTACCCATTATGTCATGAAAGTGAAAATGCTGTGTTTGTATGTCATAATTTCTGGTACAAAGACATGCACACAAATGATATCGAAATAACCAATGCTTTAACTGGGGAGAGACCTAGGGGTGCAGGTTGAATTAATAGGCTTAGGAACAGATCTTCAAATGTTTGCATTGAAGACGTTGAAGATCCCACTGCCAGGAAGACATCCACCATCCTGGCATCCTCCAGCTTGTCTAATGGTTTTGCCACTCCAGGGTATCAACCTTTTTTTTTCGACTTGTTTACTAGGCATTTGTTTACTCTTCAAGATTTGCACTTAGTTGCTTGCTAATATTTGAAGTCGAGCGTCAGACCAAAATGTGCCATTTTCATTACAAGTCTTTTTATAAGGATTTCAGCTCCTTTTATTAATTGTAACATGTTGAAAGTTCAGTTCCTTCTTCACTCTCTACAAAGAATAATGATCGTTGATGTTCTTTGTTCCAATTCAATTAATTATCTAATTAGTGTGGTACAATAATTTATCTAAGAGAAGTTCTTTTTTTTTTCGAATTGATAATTGACTCAAGTTAATTATAGATTTATTTAAGTGTTATGGTTATTTTTCTACTGTCGAATACATGTTGGAAGGCCTGTCTTTGTATCATGGGAAGGTAGTTTTTTGCCTTTCAATTATTTGTTTTTTAAAAATGATGGGACCTTTTAATGACGGGTATTCCCCGTCATCTTATGCCTTTTTGCAAGATTTTAGATGACGGGGATTGACCTTTTAATGAAGGGGATCCCCGTCATCTAATATCTTTTTGCGAGAGTTTAGATGACGGTGACTCCCCGTCATTACAGATAAAAAATTGAGATTTTTTTTAATGACGAGGAAGGTAAAGATGACAGCCCAGTAGATGACAGTCGGTCAACCGTCAATACATGATTAAAATGACAGGTTTTACCCGTCATCTAACCCCCTTTTTGTTGTAGTGAAAAAATTAACTTATGAGTGCATCAAAATTTGGTCTATAACTTAGTTGCTCTATAGTTAAACTGATTTGGTAAATTAACTTATGAATGCATCATTTACCCTCAAAATTTGGTCTATAATTTAATAATGAGTAATTAACACATCTATTAATTATCAAAATTTAGTTTATAACATAATCTGTCTACAGTTAATCACGATAAAAAATGAATTTTAAAAATAAGTTACCATCAAGCTAAAATGGATTTAGTTTAAGAAAAACTTAGTCAAGGAGGTTTACAAGGACAACTCAATTAAAGTCAATCAAAGTTATCTTAAAAAAAGTAGTGCCAACAATAATTTTCTAGTCAACTTTTTGTTTACTGGGACCAGGTTTAAGACTGAGCAAGTAAAACGAAATTATGAAGTATTATTATTTTTGCCAGCAAACCTTATCTTGATTGAATATTGTGGCCATGTTTATCAACAACTAGTAAAAAAGATATGTGTTTCACACGTGCTGCAATAGTTTTAAAATATAGATATGTTCATGTTTTAGTAAAATTACAGGTAGAATTTTATCGGTGAATAATAATAAAGTTGAAATTCACGTGATGAAACAATTTTTAAATGTTGGTAAAACTTGAAAGTAGTATTAAACTTAAAATAAATGTAGCCGAGTAAAGTTCAAATGAATGTGATAGGTTTGACAATTATTTTAAATTTAAAACAAAAGTAAAATAGTAATATTAAATTATTAATTCTACTTATAGCAATTTACAAAATCTCAATGAATGTATGAAAAGTTAAAGATTCACGGGATATAAGTTCCTTTGTTATAAAATTCAGAGCGTTCATGTTTCGGTTCGATCAATTTTTTAGTAAAAAATTAAACCGAACTGAATTAAATCGTTCATGTTAAAAGAATCGAATCGAACTAAACTGTGAGTTTTGGTTTAGGTCGGTTCTTCGGTTCGATACTATTAATTAAAAAATTATTTCTTAAATTATTTTTAAATGATATTATTGAAAAAATAATATAAAATCAAAGTTTTATTTCGGTTCGGTTCGCTTTGATATGAAATTATATAAAAAAATAATATGAAATTAATATTTTGGTTTGATTCGGTTCGAAAACTAAAATTTCAAACTGAACCTAACCGAACACATATAAATAACCGACCGAACCGATCATTTTCGGTTCGGTTCGAGATAATTTTGAACACACCTAACAAAATCCACCCTTTCCTTCCCAATAAAAAATTAAAGTTGAATTTTTTTGAATCCATCTCTCATCCTCATCGTTTGCTCCACGGACTGATTCTTCCACTATTACTATCTTTTAGATAGAAATTAGAAAGCATTTTTATAAGCAATAATAATCAATGATAAAAGGCACATGGATATATATTGATTCAATTGAATGATGGATGGAAGACTTAAATCATTAAACTCTTTAGACGTCTAGATTATCAAGAGTTTTACACAGTAGAATCATGCGTTTATTGAATTATTTGTAAACAATTGAGATCTGTTCATACATAACACAAGTTTGTTTACTAAATATTAATCACATTAAAATGATGAATTATTTGTGAGTTTTATGAATCTTATAATAAATGTTCTTGGATACCTAAATACGAAGAACTAAACATGAAAACAAATTAGCAGATGTGATTAGACATTAAAATATTTTAAGTGTCAATTGAAAGGTCAGGTTATCCGTTTTACAACCGCGTGGCCCTGTAGCCAAAGGTTCGATGTTTATTTTTGCTGTGAAAAAATTGAGATTCAAAATTTTATCTTGTACAAAATAAAATTAATAAAAATAGTTTATGTTCAATGTTTTACAGAAATCAATTTGGTTAACAAACATTTCACAATTGAAACTTTGGATTGAATTAAAAATTATACTAAGGATATTAAGGTAATCAAAAGTTTCTCCTTTTGATTAAGCCTCTCGGAAGCGTGCTGGAAAAGCTTTGTGAGACTGTCATTGATTGGACGGAAGGAGGGACGACTTTTGACATTAAATGATGGACATTAATGGTTGATGTGCCTTCGTGGTGAAATTTCAGAGGCTGGTCTGACATCCTCCCATGACGATGAGACTTGTTGGGTGCTCGGACCTATGAGGAGTGTCACTTGGGATGTTACTTTCGACAAGCAATGATGGTCATACGCTCAATATTATCCGAGCTCTCCTTATGAACTTTGATATCTCTTATACTTGCTCGGGTCTGTGCAACCCAAGCATCCTCGGTAGTGACCAAGTGAGGCCGATTCTTTTCCTCTAAAATTTTCCTTCATCGAGGCCCTAATGCGGCATAACATGTCGTTGCGCTATGGTGGTTGGGAAAACACTCATAATATGTGTGTGTGTAATATAATATATATTATATATGTATGTATATAATATAATATTATATATATATAAATAATTATACACATGTATATATAGAGAGAGATTTTGGAAGATATAGAGATATTTTAGGAGAGAGAGATTGGTGGTTTATAAAATTTTTAAATTTTTATAAAATAATCATTAAATATGCAAAAAGTTATAATAGGAAGAAAATGTTTCTAGTAGGTGAGGCTTTAAATTTTTGTATTAATTTTCTAAAATATAGCTATTTGTGCATACAGTCCATCTTCAAAATGAACTATGGGCTTCTGCGTGGAGGTCCATGTGCAATGTCCAGCCCGTGACCGAAGTATGGGTTTGAACCCACACATCTAGTTGCTATAAATGAATCACATATGGAAATGAAAAAGATGTGATTGCATGTTATGAATTTTAATTATATTAATTTACTTCTTCTCATTTCTTCTAATTTCACTTACTTTTTCTCATTTTTTTTTGTTTGCTACTTTTCTCTCTTTTTTGGCATTCAATTGCTTTTCTCATATTTGATCCATATGGATGCTTTGCACTCTGGTAGCACATTTTTGAACTCCATCTCTCATTCTAATCATCTTGATATTAATTATGTAATGCTAATCCTAGAACCTCTACTTTTCATATTAATGCAATGCACAATCAAGCTTCTTTTCATTCTGTTGTTTCTCATTCTATCTTCCCTAGAATATCTGCTCTGTTTTTTTTGGGATAATGTTGTTGCTGCTAGTGCCAACTTAGATCATAATAGTGTTTTTCCTACTGTTGCTTCTGAATATGTTTCTTCTCATCATGTTTGACTCTAATTTTATTGATTCTTAGATTTATTGCTTGTTTTATATTTTTTTTATTTTGTAGGCAAGATATTTAAGTGCACTTCGGGTGATTTGGGAAGATTGGAAAGGTAAAAAGTGAAATAAAAAGTGATAAAAAAACAAATTTGGGTGGAATGGCAGCGTCGCGATGTTAGTTTCCCAGCGCCACAACACTACCATGCATAGAAAATATGCAGTAGCGCCAGTGCCGCGGCGCTGGCGTGTGACTAAGAAACATATTTTTTGTGTGATTTTTGCTCTAATTTTATCCTTATAAAATCCTAGTATATAAATAGAATATTTTAAGGTTATTAGAGGAGGTTTATGGATGGGAGAGAAAAGGAAAAAACTCTTGGAGAGGAGAAAAAGAAGATCCAACCCGTAAATGGATTTCAACTTCAATTTCCACCTCAAATCTAGTTTTCTTCTCTCTTTCTCTATGTTCATGAATATTGTTTGGATGTTTTTTTTTTAATTTTAGTATGTTTTAATTTTTTAATCTAGGACTATGACTAGCCAAACCATGATTGTTCCTTAATTTTGATTTTCAATCTAATTTATGTTTATTCATTATTGCTGAGTGTTATAACATGTTCTTAATGCATGTAATTATTTGGCCAACTATTGTATGATTTGAGATTTAATTTTGAGATTGAGAAGTGATGATTAAATTTGTAATTTGTTTATGATATCATTAGAATTTCATAAGTTAGAGATAATTATGAATCTAATGTAACAGATATAATTTATTGTGCTTAATGAATTTCCATATATTTAGTGAGATTTGTATACTTGAAATATTACTATTGATGTTTGAGAAAAATTGATAATTATATTAGATAAATTCGCTGTCGATATTATGATAAATATTGATTGATTGAAATCTGAAAAATTCGAGCATGACTGGTTTGGTAAATCGGAATCTCTAGAACTTTTAGTTATTGGATCTCCCGAACCCATACGTGTTTCCGTAGGTCTTAGTGTAACTCGTTTGTCCGAAAATATACGAATCAATTTATTTTCGCCGCGTCGTGCAAATTTGCGTTATTTGTACTTAATAAATCTTAATTGTTTTAGTTTTCTATAGGGGTGTTCACAGTTCAGTTAGTCAGTTTTTTTATGAAAAATCGAACCAAACCGAAACTTCAGTTCTACAATAAAATGAACCAAAACTTCAGTTCTACAATAAAATGAACCGAAGTTTCAGCAATAAAATGAACTGAATCGAACCATAAGTTTCGGTTCGGTTCGATTCTTCGGTTTGGTATTATTAATTAATAAATAATTTTTAAATGATATTGTTGACAAATAATATAAGAACAAAGTTTTATTTTTGTTCGGTTAGATGTGAAATCATATATAAAAAATTAAAAAAAATATATGAATTTTATATTTCGGTTCAGTTCGAAAACCACCAAAAATTCGAACACAATATCAAACGAAATATTTCGGTTCTCTCATTTTCCCTAACCAAACCGAACACAATAAAGAACCGACCAAGCTGGCCATTTTTGGTTCGGTGAAAAAAATTCACCCGTAGTTTTTTATTACATTTAAAAAATCTCTACTTTTCGATATTCTCAATTAAAATTAAGGTTTAATTAATTTCAATAATTAATAACAATCAATGCTCATGGACGATACTCTATATTCATAGAATTTTATACTTGACAATGATAATGTACATCTGTACTTTTTAAAAATTGTAACAAAACTCTATCATTTATATTAGAAACTCTATCAATTCTTTTTAATTCTTGTACAATTAAGTGAATTTGTAAGGATTAAAATATAATTACTTATGGTTTAACAAAATTAAGCATGAAGCGAAATTAAGCAAAATTATGTTTACTCACAGATTCCACGTAATATTTCTCTACTTTTTGATAAGGATTTGTTTTGTTAAAAACCTTGACTTTGTTCAGTTCCTAATAACATTTCTCTGTTTCGTCCAAATAAAAGATATAGCCTAAAACGATATATGAGATTCATTTATTTTATTCTATATTAATACTGATGTTTACACAATTTTTCGTATTCAATGAGAGAATCAAAATTAACAATGAAGTTGATGTGTTCATCAAATTTGATTCAAAATCATAATGAGTTAAAACAACTCTTTTAAGTTTAGAGAAGGTTCAAATGCGCTTGAAGACTTGCGACTCATACAGGACTATTAGACTGAACAAAAAAAAAAATTAAATTTTAATTGATCAAATGATATGTCAAACGTTAATATTTTAATATTTTTATGACATATTAAAATGATTTATTAAATTAATCTGTAAGTATTTAATACATCACTTGATCAATTAAAATATAATCAAAATATTCATTAGTGTAAATTACTCGGTCATCTCACATGTTATAAGATGTTAATTAATAATCTAAATTAAATGTCTATAATCTTCATTCTTCATCATCAACTCAAATATTCAGTCAATCATGTATTAACCTCAATCATCTAACAGAGTGTGAAGAAGTGTGCACAAATTGCAAGCAACCTCTGACATGGTTTTTTTCATGAATATGTAACAAAATTAAGGGATATTAGCACCTAAAACATTCACAAGAAGTGAACCTCATTAATTGCATAATTACATCTCCATTCTCACTCAATAAAACACTAACTAAAATCCTTAAAACAGTAAATTAAAAAAAAACAAGTAAAATTCGATTTCCCTTCCTGCAAAAGTAAAATAAAACTCATTCATTTCATCTCCCTCTCAAAAGGGCCTTCTCGGCCGTCTCCATCTCTTCCAAGATCCTTGCCCTTCTCTTCGCCGGTATAGGAGCGGTTGGGCCGAAACTAATGTAATGACCTGAAACGGCATTAAGAGCCGAATAGATGTCCCTGAAAGAAACTCGGCCAAGTAAAGCCTTCTCTCTCCGATACTTAGCCACCCAAGAGTTGGAGGACTCTCTTAATTCAGCCACTGCTGAAGCCACATTGGGATCGTTCTTGTCCAAAGAAATGGTGGATCGAACTTTGTTGATTACTTCCTCTGTTTCTTTTACATACTCTTCGTCCGATGCAGCTAATGCTGGTGCTAATGGGATCAGCCATGAAGGGGTCAGAACGGTGGCCACAAGTTTCAAAAGTTCGCGGCGGCGAGGTTTTTGGGTGGTGGTGGAGATGTTGGCTGTAGTGGTGGTGGAAGTAGCGACGGTGATGGTGGAGAATTTGGTGTTGATTGGAGTGAGGGGGTTGGGTTTGGAGGTGGGAGTTACCAGAGTAGGTGAAGCCATGATTTTCCGTTGCCGTTGGGGAGGAAGAGAGAGAGAGAGAAGAGAGAGTGTGTGTGAAGAGGAGTTTTAGTAAGAAAATGAACAATTGGGTATATGCCACGTGTACTTATCACCTTATCTTATTTTTGGGTTTATGGATGAGAGAAGAGCAATTAGATATCTATATGGTAAAAGGATCTTTCTATATGTTTCTTCTCTTAAAAATCAAAATGCATTTTATTAAAAAAAATCAAGATATGATTACTTAAACTTGAATTCGTATTTGAAGGTGAAACCAACGGGTTTGACCAGATTTGATCTCATCTTGATACGAGATTTTAAATTTAGATATATACTTCAAATTTATAATCTAAGATTTGGAAGGAAAAATATAAAGATGTCATTGATAAATCCTCAAGCATTTGGGTTAATCTGATATGAACAACTCGATACTAATAGCTTGGATATGGTTAGGGTACTTGGACTGTATTCGTCAGAGTTACTTAGAGTGCTCAGGTTGTGCTAGCTAGTCCGAGCAACTCCAACATATCTACGTATTCGGACCATAGGTACTCAGACATGATCCTAGTTGCTCGTATATAAAGTCTGAACTGCAAAAACAAAGGACGAGAAAGAAAGAAATGGAAAGGAGGAGGGAAGAAGGAGAAATCAAGGGCCACATATGACAACTTAATAGAATTTTATCATGCAAAAAAAAGATAACCAAGATTGAAAGAAAAACAAAAAATAGTTTATATAAAAACAAAATTTTCGGCACCAAAAAATGAGATCCCCGCGCGCACCAAAATTATGTGCACTTTTCAGAAACTTTATATAATATAAATAGGATATATCAGATATACCTATATTATATTTATATGTACGGTAAATAACATATAAACAGACTAGAGACAGTTTTTAGCGGGTTGACGTCGAATTTTTTTTTTGGTCACGCATTTTTTTGGGACGTGTGCAGTGGCCATTTTTTTAATTTTTTTATACTCGTGACTATTTTTTATGATATTTTCAACATTACATGTTTATGATCATCGCTTATTGTTAAAACTATCATGCGTCGTCTTATATACATATTTCAACTATTGTCCACAATGAATTTCTAACTATCAATATATGAGACTAGATTCTTCTATTTTTGTACTATTCAAAAGTGTACCCTATTGAGCCGAATAACAATAAGCTCAGAGCTAAGGCCCATTTCATATAATCATCGGAGAAACATCACAAGCACAAATATCAAATCATATGATTTACAAAAATTTTGTATAATAGACAACATCAGGGGTGTTTTGAAAAATAACAAATTTTCAATAGATTTAGATAAATAGCATGTTTCTTAAATAGTGAATAATTTTAAACTAATATGCATCTCATCTATATATAGTATTACTAATTTTTCAGTTAAATCTGATATACTCTAAAAATTAAGAAATTGTATAGAACCTATTTAAAACCATAATTAATAGTATCTTAAACATCCTGATAAATCGCTAATATATTAACTTCCTCAATCGAGATTCTGAAAAAAGAAACTTAATAAAAATAAAGTAAAATCAACGAAAAATAACAATAAAATTTTTATCATATATGAAATTTTATTTCAGACAATAATAATTAAAAACAAACGGTTATTCGAGTGAAATAAGTGATAAGATTACTACAATTTGACCAACAACTTAAATTAAAAAATATAATATATTTATATATAATGCTTATTTTTTCGGTTATTATAGTATATCATAAGTAAATAGGTGACATACTGGTTACAACTTATCTATAAATATGAAAAAAATTTAATTCTTGGCTTTTATGCATACATTTTCCATAACCGTAATTAAAAGATTTACCAAAAAATTAAAAAAAAATCCCGGCAACAATAACCCTTAAAAATGTTACAAATATTCACTTCCTCCAAACATTAATTAACAAAAATATAAAATTTGAAATCTATCAATTATTTATTATCGAAAAGGGAAAAAAGTAATCTAACTACAGTTTTGTTAACTACTAATTAACCATGAAAAAAATATCTTCAATCATTTGTCAATCAACCCATAGAAAACAAATGAAAAAAACAGGTAAACAGAAAACCTTCCATCTCACGAAACCAAAGTTTATAGTTGTTCTTACTGTAGTCCTTCTTCTTCATTTTACATAATAGAGGAGATGAGTCCATTGACGTCGTCAAGCAATCTCAAGAACGAAAAGCTCTGTCAATAAAACAACTAATTTAAAAATAATTAATATGTAACATTTCAACATTTTCAATATATGATATATTGAAGGAGTTAGCAAAACTACATTTGGATATCTATAATCGTTGATTTACTTTAAGTATATGACAGTAACAGTATTCTTCTAAAATAAACTATTGAACTTTATTAATGAACCAATTTGATGAATACTCAAATGAAATCGAAATCAATGAATGATCAATTATGCTAATCTAATAAAAAAACATGTGAAAAAATAAGATTCAAACAAAACTAACCTTTCATGATTGAATCCTCCAAACATATATGGAGAGTGGACTGTCAAGCTTGAGATGTATATAGAATATGAATGAAAAACCCAAAATGATGTTGATTTTCCTTCAACTAAATAACTCAGATTTATCTTCAAAGACTTGAAAACGTAAAGTTTTTTGACAGTCTAACGTTAATGGAGAATGAAAGAAACCAAAATGGTGTTGATTTTCGTTCAAATGAAGTTGAAAATCTGGAGTTCATAACACCCTAATGGAAAAGATAATTTCCATAACCTAAATTCACTAAAAACAAGAAACCAAAATCAACAAATTATTATTAATTTAATTTAAATTAAAAAGGAATATATATTAAGGATATTATTAAATGAATTTTCTTAAAATCGTGATATCTCATTAAGTGAAATGGTCCCACAAAATCAAAATTTTAAATTTATCAATGAAGGTTAAAATCGTCAACCAAAAAATCTTTAACAGCTGGTTGATGATGTTGCATCAAAAAACTGTTATTTACTTAAAATTTTGAAAAACTTGCTATCTCTTAGTTTATTTAGTGCAATTACTTTATGACTTTTTGGCATGGGTAGCCCTCTTTCAAAAGTAATTAGCAACAATAGTCTCTATACAAAAGAAACTGTAAATATGACCCATCAATTAATATAGTCATTAATTAAAATATGAAATATCATAAATGCCCTTATCACTACAAAACAAAATCTGTTACTTCTCACCATCACTCACACACGAACGCACTCCACTGCCGAAACCAACTCCTACACCTTCTAGCAAAACAGAATGATGAGAGACCACCAAGCAGGACTCCAACCACTGAGTCAAGGAGAGTAGCCACCGAGCCACCGTCAATCACCGTGTCTCTCCACTGCGGAAACCCACTCCAAGCTCCACTACCAAAACCCACTCCAACCTTTGAGCAAGGACTTCATACACCGAGACAAGGAGAGCAGCCACCAGACCATCGTGTCTAAAATTCACTCACCTCTGCTGTCAAAACCCACAATCAAAAGCACCAACCTGAGAAACCCTCCCCAACCCGAGAAACCCATCCACAATCAAAATCACAAAAAATTCTCAATAGATTTCTTCAATACATTGCCTTTCAAAACCTGTTTTCAAGAAATTTTACTCATTCTCCACCGATTTTCACAGTGATTGTCACCAGGTAACAAAATAATAATGGGTTGTTTTTTAATTTATCTGGCTTCATCATTGTTCTATTTGCTCTGTTATCGCTATTGAGAAAATTGCATGTTGTTGGTCAGTGTTTTACTATTTGTTGTATTTCAGTTCATCATTGTTCTACTAGTTCTGTTTTCGGGTCATTATTGTTGTTGTTGCTCATATTAATGAAGTAATTCCTATTGTTTTTGTTGGAGAATATTAATCATCTGTAAGAAGTAAATGAACTTTTGTGTTGCTAGTACTATATTAACTGACATTGAATGTCCTTTATTTTTTATATGAAAATCAAATCATAATTAGTTGTTGGCTCTGTTATTTCTCATGAAAATAATATTAACTAATGGATCAAATAATGGTACAACTTTTACCAAATTTCTTATTGTAAACATCATTCTAGGAATATGACACACTATAATATTCTGACTTCATTATGTTAGGCATGTAGAAATGATACAATTTCTGTATGATAACAGATGGTAAAAAATGTTAATATATGGTAAATATGATGTTTACAATATACGTAAAGATCTTGTAGACATCGATTGTGAACATAATGTTAACAGATAGTAAGAATAATGTTTACAGTATTATTAAGAATACTTGTAGACATCCGATTTGAATTTTAATGATTTTCATAGTTTCCCTTGATTTTTAAACAAATATATAGCTTAATTGTTTTTTATTAATAATATAAATCTTGTACGCGATTGGAAAACGCAGCAATGAGAACTCAAAGAGAATCAAAGAAGAAAGTCTCAAAGAGAAAATTCTCCAAGGAAAATAAAGAAAACAAGAGAAGTCCATCGTCATCTTTAAAGAGACAGAGAAAAAACAACGATGTAAGTATATATGATTTAATGTTAGCCACATTGTAGTTTGATAGAAAAAGATGAAAACATGATACTATGGTTTCATAACTTGTAAACATCAAATTTACATTCTGTAAAACTTATTTACTTAAGATATTTTATAAACATAAAGTTTACAAATTAATGCAACATCTTCAAAAGCAAAAAAGGCAAGGTATCAAGAGAAACCACATTCCAAATATTAGACTCCGAAAAATAATCATCTGAGACTTTTGTAAATAGTACAACTGATGACAGCGTAAGCAGCGGGGTGATAATAGTAGATTAAAATGCTTGCACACTAATATTAAAATTGTATATTTCTTCTATTGATAGTACTAAATATCCTTGTTTCATTAGGTTGAAAGTGAAAATATTGAAGAATGAAGCCACGAAGAATCTGATCAAAATGAAAAAGACAGTCAACATAGAGGCAAGCAAGAGCCAATACGTACACAAAATGAGGTACTTATATAATTAAAAGTAACTATATGTCTGGTAAACATATAGTTAATATGCTGTCAACAATATGTTTACATTGTTTAGTCATATTAAAAATAAATAATTGTTATTTTCAAAATTATAGGAATGAGCATTTTTAATCCCAAGATCAAGTGGATGCCTTTGCAGCGCATAGTTTACATTGAAATCCATCCGTCATAACAACATTAAAAAGATCACTGAATCCCATCCAAGCAAAGAAGTTCAGAGAAGTTGCATTGGTGACTTGTTGGACTTGAAGGTGAGCAAGTTTCCTTCATAACTTATGGTACATCTGTTGAGAAGACAGTGCACGAACAACATAGATGACGAAGTACTCTTTAACCTGGAGGGTAATATAATTAAGTTTGGCTTAAAGGAATTCACGTTGGTGACTGGACTTAAATGTGTCCCATACCCGATTGGACGGAGAAACATGTTTCTGGAGGGTGAGATAATAGAAAAATATTTCAATAATGAGAGAATCATCTCTAGGAAAAATCTAACTATGATCTTCAATGCACTTGAGCATGACCAAAGTCAAAGCAAGGTAAAATTGACGAAGATATACTATTTAGAAACCTTGCTCCTACTAAAACATGAAAATACAAAGATAAGTATAGATCATTTAAAGATGATTGGCGATGATGAGATGTTCAACAGTTTCTCGTGGGGGCGACTTCCATATGAACTCACACTTGAGTTCATACAAAAGTTTGTTGACTCCGACAATGCAAAATGAGCAGCATTCAGAGGATTCCCCCTTACTTTAGTCATATGGGCGTACGAGGTCCTACCATCCATATCTGGAGGACCTTCAAAATATGCAACAAAAGTGAGGAATGGACTTTTGCGCCTATGTAATTGGGAATCAAGCATTCAGGAAGATTGGAGAGCATTAAAAAATTACATTTTTGGGAACAGCGATGTGAATAATAAATTTACAAAAAATTTATTTGCATTCTTAATTTTTGAATTTCAGTTTTGATATATTCAAGAAAATACGTAACTAACATTGAAAAATAAATTACAGTTTCAGGTCAAACCATTGCAACCAACTGGAGAAAAATGAGCAGCCATGTACATGAATCCCTTCACCAAAAGAAGGCAAGACACATTTTCTATTCAAAATAAAAGAGACAGGAAAAGTATGGTCCAAAGTTTCTCCTTCTTTCAGAACATAAAATAGTAAATAAATGGTCAAAAATAGACTTTTTCAATGAGAAGAACTAGCTTCTACATTTTTTTGGTTCTTACACATCCTTTTATTATGATCAAAACAATCACAAGAACCACATTTCACTTGATTCTTTTCACCAACAGATAGAATCATTCTCTTTCAAGGCCTACCAGGTTGACACCTAGCCATCAGTGGTCTAACAACCTCTTCTTGTACTTCAGGTTGTAAATTTCACTCAAATTTATTTTCAACAAGATTAATATTTGAAGAATATGCTGCAAATAGTTCATTGAACATATTAGGGCGAAGCTGCAAGAATAGTTTTATGATCAAAGGACGACTATTAGTTACACTATTACCCTATCAACTAAGTGGGCTAAAAGAGAGTTACAGTTCATGTTTATTGCGGGACATAACATGTTGGTAAGTTCATTTTTTATTTGTTTGAAGTTTATTTTTTTATTTCAAAATTGTATATGTTATTGTTACTTTTTTTCTCTTTCAGGTTTTGTTGGTGGACATTAATAAGTTTCAAGTTGTGAATGTTTCAATTCACTATTTGTACATTTGCAAGATATGATTTGTACGTGCAGAATGTGGGATTTGAATGACTTGCCTTGTGCATATGCTCGTGCGGTTTTTTTCCATAGGTGCATGAGTCATTACCCTTGTGTTTCTAATTATTACTTTAAGAAGCATCCTTGAAAAGAGCATTTATGCTCATAGCAATATTAGAGGTCATTATATTATATCTACGTCTACCAAAGTGGGAACATGCCCAACTCTCATAGCCAATACCTTCTAGATAGCTCTGAATGCAATCGCTCAAAATCAACTAAACGATAAGCCTTATCATACAAATAAAAAATGCTATCAATAGCCGAACTTTTCCAAGTCAAGTTAACATTCATCAATAGGTGATTCATATAATACCCATGTTTCATATCAGGAAACGCTTTAACCATAACTTTAGGTATACTACAATGTCGATCAGATACAAACATAAGTTGCTCATGATAACCGTATGCACATTGAAGCTTCTGAAGGAACAATGCCCAAGATCTATTGTTTTCAGTATTAGCTACTCCAAATGCTAGAGGAAATATTTGATCATTTCCAGCTAACATGGAAGCAACTAGAAGAGTTCCAAAATATTTGCACTTAAAAAATGTGCCATCTAAAACAATAACTGGCCTACAATGCCGACTACCAACAATGGAGTCATCTGAAGTCATGAAAAAAATACTTGAAAACACCATCATTATCACTATCAAGAAAGATTATAGTGCCTACAAAGAAAATATTAAATGAATGACAACTATGTTCATAGACACATTATCTAAGCATATATTAGACAAGACTTTACTTACCGGGATTTGTCTATTTCAAAGCAACACAATATGCAGGAAGAATTGCATATGACTCTTCTAGAGATCCACAAATCAACTCCAATGTTGCATGCTTTGCTCTTAATGCTTTATAATAGCTTATTTCCACACCACGCTTGCGACACATATAATCTAGAATGCCCTTAGGAGTAGTACTATCCCCAACACCAGTCATGTACATACTCTTAACAAACTCGCTAATGATTGAAGAAGTTGCTTGATGATGACCACTATGCATAACAACCAAAAAGTAACTATGGTCATTACCATACTTACAAACAATCTAAAGATCACTATCATCAAAACATGTAGCGTGAGAGTACCGTATACAATTTTCGTGCACACAACGAAGAACCAAATGAGAACGATTAGACTTTACAGTTCTATATTCAAAATGAGCCCTCGATGCAATAATCTTCAATGCTTTTATCAACGCGCCCTTACTAGAAAAAATATGTTGTTTTCTAATATCAAAAGATGGAGGAAAATTCTCTACATCTATATCCTCAACAAAAACATCATCATTTGCTATTGGTTCAAAAATCATATGAAGATGAGCCAACATGAGTAATTGAATGTGCTACATCAGCAGCTTCCTAAATGATGCTTGTACTATTGATAGAACTGGAGACAATCAAAAGACAATTTAATCCCTTCTCATTATTAATCAACATCAAGTACCACTTAACGCCTGAGTCATCCTTAATCTCCAAAGCACTATATTATAAAATTACATATAACTGAATTTTCTCGAGCTTTTAAACCAATGTCTGACGCCAACAAACCAATTGAATCATTATAGTTTGAGTTGACATCAATCAACAATGACTTCATTTTATAATCAACAAATTGCTTGGCACCATTCCTATGCCCTTGATACAAGACAACAATAGGGATTGACATCTGAAAAAAATAAATAATACTAGAATTATAAATGTTCCACTACACCAAAAGTAAATCATCTCTGTTACAATACATATGGGGATAAAAATGACATGATTTTAACAGCTACTGTATAAACACTTTAAAATTAACAAAATTGTTTCAATTGAACACCATTTTTTTTATATTTTATCAACTTAATATAGATGCACTAATTACATTTGACACTTATAGACTTACCTTCCTCGACATAAAATAAAGACAAGTTATTAAATTAATATTAATATATCTACATGTCTAAGAATAGTAATTATGAGTCCTACATGCCTAAACTTAATTAAAATGACTAATTTATATATTATAATATGAATAAAATCACATAAACAAGATGAATACGTGATAAATAAGAAAAACATAGCTAATATGACAACTTTATATATTAAAATAAGAATACAATCACGTGGTCAAAATTAATTCGTGATAGACAAAGAAAGAAAGAGAAACACATATCTCTTTATGCAATTCCAAACGAAGATGAAATCAGAGAGAGACAGAGCCTGTGTAATAGAAAATATAGAAAGAGAGAAAGAGAGAGAGATAAAGTCACGTAATAAATATAACAATCGAACGAATTTTACTGAAACTTACAAGTAAATATGAAATCGGAGGAGATGTCGATTAAAGGGAGGGCAAAATATTTAGAGCAAAATTCCACTAAAATTTGCTTCGAACATGATAAAATAATTTGTGAAAACATTACAAATTTTTACCTGTAAATTTGATTGAAAATAATGAAGGAACAATGATGGTGAAAGTTGAAAAAGATGTAGCTGAATGCTAATTAACACCACTTTAAGTTTTTATTTTTTGTAACAAAATATTATTATTAAGGGTAAAATAGTAGTTTCAATATAATTAAAAATATTTCAACTTAATTAGAACTATTTACTGTACTATCATTAAAAGTCGTTGCTAGTTATTTTTAAAATGAGGCTAACTACTACAATTTACTTCTTCAATTCACTGCACACAGAGAGAGTGTAATGACTTTCAAGGAATGGGCGGAATAGTATTCTAAAAGACCGAGCCTATGGTTAGGACTTGGGCCTAATAATATGGGTTTTTTTTATCAACTTTTTTTTTGACAAGCCCATTCCTTGGAAGTCATTACACTCTCTCTGTGTACAGTGAATAGAACATTATGAAAAGCATAATTAAAGCTTTCTAAGCAAAGCATAGAGTGGGTAGGCAAAATGAAGGGAATACAATTGAGGTGTTGAGTGCACTTCTAGTTCTATAATGAGATCAATGATTCAACTCCCACGGTCTCTCCAAAGTTAAATGATTAACACACCTTCTCATCCACACTCTCCTTCTTTAATCATGTCTCACATTTTCAACTTTCACTAGGACCACATTTAAACAGTCAATCCTTCTCCGTCCATTTTCAGATTTTACTTAACCTTTTTTTCTCATTAAATCGATCGTACGTGTGGTTCGAACCTACAAACTATCAAAAATCCTTTTTCCATTGATAATTCTTTATTGAGAAAATAATTATAATGAGACGTGGATTCAAATTTTTGGCATATGAAAAATTAATTGTTTAGGCAATTCGCTTATTGTGACTGTCCGATATATTTTTAATTAATTAAATTATAATTTCATTATTTATTCAATTAGAAAGTATATTCTGATCTGAATTGTTTAGTTGTAATCAGATGACTCTTAAGAGTCAAACTGTTCAAAAAAGAGATTCTAAGGTACTGAAAATCATCGTCATGTGATGCTATCTAAAGTTTACTTTCAACTTAGATTTTAATAGAACCAACATACTATATGTAGTATGATATAGAGGAAAAGGACCCAACTTTAGATCAGCATCCTATGTCAATATCTGTCCTTTGATTGATATTAGGCACCATAAAAAGATGTATTCCTTCACGAAGACGTTATAGGCTAAAACTTTCTCATCCCTCATAATCATTTAATTTTGTACACATGCATTAGGCCATTAAATCGGCCTCAAACACATTTTTTGACTAAAAAATTAATAATTAGAGGCAGAAAGAAAAGAACATACCTATTCCTCCTTTTCCCTTCATTATTTATTTTTCAATTTAAAATGAAAATAATATGAAACAACCCTTATTTTGTTTTTCATTATTTTGTTTTTCAAGTTTATATACACATACCTCGATTAATCTCACGATACTCATATACCGTGTTCGTAGAATTCACCTACACGAGTCAAGGTATAGTAAACCTCCTCGAAATTCAAAGTTTTTTACCATTTAAGCTTAAGCCTTAGTGAATGGAGATTGTGCAACTTTTTTTTATGGGAAAAAAGAGAGGATAAACTCAAAAGAAAAGGAGAAAAAAGAATTGTCTTGGTGTTATCTCCATCCACATAAAAAAGTAAGAGACCAGAGCAAAAAAGAAAGAATGAGACATGAGAAGATGTGTGGACTATGAACATGATAAGATTGAGGGATAGGCGAAAAAAAACCCAAGATACATGTACAGAAAGAACGAGTTCCGAGAGGACATGGCAAGATTGGGGGATAAATGGGGAAGAACGCTGAAGCGGGAGACCTTGTCAGAACGGGAAAGAACATTGAAGCGGGAGACCTCACCAGAGCGGGAAAGAACACATAAGCAAGAGACCTCGTTAGAATGGAAAGAACGATGAAGCATGAGACATCGCAAGAACGGGAAAGAACACTGAAGCGGGAGACCTCGTCAGAGTGGAAAAGAACACAGAAGCGGGAGACCTCGTCAGAGCGGGAAAGAACACTGAAGTGAGAGACCTCGTCAGAGCCGGAAAGAACGCTGAAGCGGGAGACCTCGTTAGAACATAAAGAGCGTAGAAGCGGGAGGCCTCATCCTAACGAGAAAGGAAGGTATTCTGCTTTAACGTTCTTTCCCGTTTTGGTGAGGTCACCTGTTTCATCACTCTTTCATTCTAACGAGGTCTCCTGCTTTTGCGTTATTTCTCGGTTTGACGACGTCTCCCACTTTAGTGTTCTTTCTCGCTCTGCTGAGGTCTCCCACTTCAGCGTTCTTCCTGTTTAAACCCCAATCTTGCCATGTTCATGGTCCACGTGTCCTCTTAAGACTCGTTCTTTCTATACACGCGTCTT
Organism: Datisca glomerata; assembly: GCA_003255025.1. Classification (NCBI taxonomy): domain Eukaryota; kingdom Viridiplantae; phylum Streptophyta; class Magnoliopsida; order Cucurbitales; family Datiscaceae; genus Datisca; species Datisca glomerata. The sequence continues at coordinate 1,575,899 of QANY01005263.1, read as the reverse complement.
GGGTGAAATGAAAGACCTCATCAGAGTGAGAAAGAACATGGAAGCGGGAGACATCATCAGAGCGGGAAAGAACACAGAAGCGGGAGACCTCGTTAGAATGGAAAGAACACTGAAGTAGGTGACCTCACCAGAACGGGAAATAACGATGAAGCAGGAGATCTCGTCAGAACGAGAAAGGATGCAAAAGTGAGAGACCTCGTCAAATAGGGAAATAACACTGAAGCAGGAGACCTTGTCAGAGCGGGAAAGAACGCTGAAGTAGGAGACCTCACCAGAATGGGAAAGAACGCTGAAGCGGGAGACCTCGACTAAGCTGGAAAGAACACTGAAGCAGGAGACGTCGTCAAAGCAGGAAGAAACGCTGAAGCGGGAGATATTACAAGAACGGGAAAGAACACTGAAGCGGGAGACCTCGTCGGAGTGGAAATGAACGCAGAAATGGGAGACCTCGTCAGAGTGAGAAAATAACACTGAAGTGAGAGACCTCGTCAAAGCCGGAAAGAACGCTAAAGAGAGAGACCTCGTTAGAACAGAAAGAGTGCAAAAGCGGGAGGCCTTGTCAGAATGAGAAAGCAAGGTCTCCGCTTCAGCATTCTTTCCTGTTCCGGCGAGGTCTCCTGTTTCAGCGTTCTTCACATTCTAACAAGGTCTTCCGCTTCTACGTTATTTCTAGCTCTGACGGCGTCTCCCACTTCAGTGTTCTTTCCCACTCTGCCGAGGTCTCCCGCTTTAGCGTTCTTCCCTTTTAGCCCCCAATCTTGCCATGTTCGTGGTCCACGTGTCCTCTTAGGACTCGTTCTTTCTGTACACGCATTTTGGGTGAAGTAAGAGACCTCATTAGAGTGAGAAAGAACATGGAAGCTAGAGACCTAGTTAGAGCGAGAAAGAACATAGAAGCAGGAGACCTCGTTAGAACGGAAAGAACGCTGAAGCAGGAGACCTCTCCAGAACGAGAAATAACGATGAAGCGGGAGACCTTGTCAGAACATGAAAGAACGTAGAAGTGAGAGACCTCGTCAGAGAGGGAAAGAACACTGAAGCGGGTGAGCTCATCAGAGTGGGAAAGAACGTTGAAGCGGGAGACTTCGCCAGAATGGGAAAGAATTTTGAAGCGGGAGACCTTGTCAGAGCCGGAAAGAACACCGAAGCGAGAGACCTCGTTTGAGCGGGAAATAACATTGAAGTAGGAGACATCATCAGAGCGGTAAGAAACGCTGAAGCGGGAGACCTTGTTAGAACGAAAAGAGCATAGAAGCGGGAGGCCTTGTCAGAACTAGAAAATGAGACCTCGTTAGAGCGAGAAAGAACACAGAAGTGAGAGACCTCATCTGAGCAAGAAAGAACAATGAAGCGGGAGACCTCGTCAAAGCGGGAAAGAATACTGAAGCGGAAATCTCGTTAGAATAGAAAGAGCACAGAAGCGGGAGACATTGTTAGAACGAGAAAGGAAGGATAAGTAGAAGAACGAAGATAGACGAAGAGACCCAAAATGACAGACAAACGAAAATGATTGATTGAGTGAAGTAAAAAAATACTCGGATGATACAGGTTGACACACTACCAAGTGGATGCGACTGATAGGCTCAAAGCTCTAGGAAGTCACCAAGTGGCTGTGATTGATTGACGATTGAGCGACACGGAAAGGAAAAAAAAGGGTCATACCTAGCAGAATGACCCCCATGAGCGGGTGTGATCCCTAGGAATAATGAGTGCTTCCCTTTTCTTATTACTATTTTAATTAACTCATGGGATTTGCGAAGCCTATATAAATGCCAATATGCTAGAGGAAGAAAAGAAATGCAATACAACTTTGATCGTGAGATTCTCTCATTCTTCTCTTACTCTAAAATTTTCTTTCCTTTTTTCTAACTAACACTTATAAAAATTTAGGCATTTCTTTTGGTGCTTTCATTGAGAGAAGAGAAACAACCTCAAAGATACCCTCTAGAAAATCAAACCATGCCTCGAACAAGGTCAAACAGCACGCTCAACGAAGGGAATGGGAAATGGGATGAACAAGCCAATCACCCTGCTCCCCTAGATGAGATGCTTCAGACCATCCTAAGCCGAATGCAAAAAATGGAACAGCGAAATGCTAAATACTACACTACGCATGGCAGAAGTCAGCCAGCACACTAACCGTGAGGGAAAGGAGAACTGCCAAGAAGCAAATGAACTCAGGCGGGAAGGCGACAATGGAATGAGTAGGAACGTATAAAATGAAGACATGGAGGTTCAGTCCAAGGAACATGAAAAAGAGAAGGTGTGAGAAATTAGTCCACCAAAAGTCATGACGGAAGTTGTCATGGAAGAAATGATGGAAAGAAAGATGATGGAACTGAGGAGCCTGACACGGGAAAAAGTGACCTGAAATCACTCACCAAAACTCTATTATGTCCAGAAATCCTAGCCACCCCAATTCCGAGAAAGTTCGTGGAGCCTAAATTTAAATGTCATGAAGGAAATCTGACACTGTAGATCATCTTAGACGGTTCAAGCAAATCATGGTGTTATACCAGCATGAAGATGAATTGACGTGCAGGATATTCCCCACAAGTCTAGATGGGACTACACTCAAATGGTATCACTCCGTCCTTGTTCAATCCATTATTAACTTTACTGTCATGTCCACTGCCTTCTTGGTACAGTACTCTACTTACCGGGCAGTAATGGAGGACTTAGACTACCTTCTGACCATATCTGCCCAAAAGAAAAAATAAACACTTCGGGAATACACTCGTAAATTCAATGAGGAAATGGCCAAGGTGTAAAGTTATGATGACAAAGTGGAGAGACTGGCCTTTAGATGAGGGTTGGATCTGGAATCAAACCTTCTTTGAAGATTTCTCAAAGATAAAAGCCCCTAATTATAGTGGAGACTTTCCAAAGAGTGCAAACATACATCACGTTGGGAGAATAAAAAAGAAGTTTATAAGACAAGCTGGATGACGGATTAATGAGTCAAAGAAAGAAGAGCAGAGCTCAAGTACAGGCAGAAAACAGAATCAGAGAACATAAAAAGAAGATGAGCGGGGAGACACCAAGTGGAATAAAATCGTCGTTCAAAGGAGACCCGCAGATGAAATCCATCCTAAAGACAAGGTCTACACCCTGGTGATTGCCTCAATAAACCAAGCCTTAGAGATAATAAAAGATAAATCTTGGTTGAAAAGACCAGCCCCACTTACAGTTGAGCCAGACCATGCGCATAAAGTCAAATACTGCCCATTCAAGGAGTGATGGACATTTTACAAAAGGCTGCTACCAGCTGAAGGATATGTGGAGAACTGGTGAACGAAGGATACCTTAATCAATTTACGAAGAGGGAGGAACCACAGCGGGAAGCTGAAAGAGAAACCCATGACAGGGAAAAATGAATAACGGGAAGCAACCGCTCCGAGTAGTCGACACCATCGTCGCTTTAACTAAACCAGAAGGGACTACAAGAAATAAAGGAGAGTGTACAACAAAAAATCACTATTGGAAGGAAGCTGGAAATAGGAAGGCACCGCCAACGAAAGTGGGAAGCCCCCACTCATTTTTGGTGACATAAACTTGGAGCATGATGAGCGTCATAACGATGCCCTTGTCATCTCAATACAAGTAGGAAACTGCTACTAAGAAGGGTATTGATTGACGATGGTAGTGCCATCAATATTCTCCATCGATCAACAGTCAAAAAAATGTTTATGGGGGAACGACAGCTACAAGGTCTGCCGCAGCCACTAGTGGGCTTCAAACGGGACTGTCAGCTACTCAGAAGGATTGATCAACCTAGTCATCGTAGAACCATTCAATTACCTCACCGAATTTGTGGTGTTTGACACGTCATCCCCGTACAATGCTATTTTGGGGAGAACCTGGTTACATAAAATGAAGGTAATACCATCCACCTACTACCAAGTGCTGAAATATCCATCACCTGAAGGAATCAAAACTATAAAAGGAGACCCAGCTGTCGCCAGGATATGCACGGTAACCGCATTGGAACCTGTGAGAAAACAAAAGACGGAAAAAGTGAAAGAAAAGCTGGTGGAGGGAGATGAGAAATAACAATCACGGAAGGATGCACAAGTGGATCCTAGGTACGAGGCAAGAGAAGAAATCAAACCTATTTTCTTAGATGAAGAAACATAGAAAATGATAAATATTGGGTCCCACCTGAAGGAAAAGGAGAAGGAAAGGTTGACTGGCTTTCTACGGAGAAACAATGACATTTTTGCAACCACCGCTCAGGAGATGGCAGGTATACCGAAAATTAGAATCTGTCATAAAATGAATACTGACCTTTCAGCTAAACCAGTAAATCAATGAAAAAAGAGTTTCGCATCAGAAAGAAATATGGCCATTAAAAAAGAAGTTGATAAACCACTAAAAGCGGATTTCATCAAGGAGGTAGATTACCCAGAATGGCTCGCTAACGTTGTCATGGTAAAAAAGAAAAATAGGAAATGGAGGATTTGTGTGGACTTCACAGATCTGAACAAATCTTTCCCAAAAGATGAATATTCGTTAGCCAAAATAGATCAGATGGTCGACGCCACCTCAAGACATGAACTTCTAAGCTTCATGGACGCTTTTTCAGGATACAACCAAGTGAAAATGTTCGAGCTTGACCAAGAGAAAATGTTCGAGCTTGACCAAGAGAAAATGTTCGAGCTTGACCAAGAGAAAATGTCTTTCATAACTGAACATGGTACTTTCTGTTATAAGGTAATGCCTTTTGGTTTGAAAAATGCAGGTGTAACCTACCAAAGGTTGGTAAATAGAATCTTTCGAGAGCAGATTGGGAACACTATAGAAATTTACGTAGATGACATGCTGGTGAAAAGTCAAAAGCGCAAATATCACATCAAAAACCTTTGTGAGGCCTTTTCCATCCTAAGGAAAAATTTGATGAAGTTGAATCCGGAAAAATGCACCTTCAGAGTAACGGCCGAAAAATTCCTCGGCCACTTGGTTACGTAGCGAGGAATTGAGGTCAACCCATATCAAGTAAAAGCCATAATAAAGATGAGATTCCCACAAAACTAGAAGGAAATACAAGGCTTAACGGGAAGGCTAGCGGCTTTGAATAGATTCCTTTCAAGATCAACTGACAAGTGTAAGCCATTCTTCACGAAGCTGAGGAAGAATTCAGCAGATGGATGGGATGGCGAGTGTGAGGAAGGTCTCAACAAGATAAAAGAATACTTGACAGCTCCACCATTATCGTCAAAACCAAAGTCGTGGAAACATTTGTACTTATACGTAACCATCTCACATACCGCCATCAGCGCCGTTCTAATAAGAGAAGAAGAAAGGAAGCTGAAGCCGGTTTACTTCATCAGTAAAAGTTGATGGCAGCCGAGACCCGTTACAAACGGATGGATAAACTAATACTGGTTGTTGTAGTAGCCGCAAGGAAACTAAGACCTTACTTTTTGGCGCACACCATAAAGGTGCTAACGGATTCGCCAATTAGAAGTCTCCTGCATTCACCTGAAATACGCAGAAGAATGGAAAAGTGGGCAATCGACTTAAGCCAATATGAGATCCACTATGAACCGAGAACATCGATCAAAGGGCAGGCCTTAGCCGATTTTGTGGCAGACTTTACATTTGATGCCAAGAAGGAATCAGAAAGCGGACAACAAGTAATTGAAAATGGGACGTGGAAATTATAAGTTGACGGAGCCCCAAACAATAAAGGAGTCGGAGCGAGAGTGGTACTACGAACTCTGTTTAAAGAAACACTCGAACACTCTATCTCATTCGGATTCAACGCCTCAAACAATGAAGTCGAATACGAAGCCATAATAGCGGGAATCACTCTGTGTGGAGAATTAAATATTGGACTCTTGACTTCTTCTGATAAAAACTAAACTCAATAAATTTCTTGTTGGTTGTCCTTTCCTGGGCAAGAAGTTTCCCATTAGCAAGGTCCATTGCTAGCCTTTGCTGGAGAGGATCAAGGTTAGATCTAGCCAGCTTAGACCTTGAAGGGATGTCACTACAAAACTATTAATTGAATTTCTTTAAGGCCATCTTTACTGCTTTGAGCTTCTTACTGATCTGAAACATTGTTGATCCAAAGACCTAAGTGCCCCAGGCTTATTCAACAACTTGCCATAAATCATCTCTCTCAAATCAAAAATTGAAGAATTGAAAACTGAACTTAGGCTTATGTTGTGAAGAGTCCATCTGCACTATAATGAGACTATGGTCTGAGATACCAGGTACGGCAAAATGACATTTGAAATCAGGGAAGGAATCAACCGAGTGAATATTTCCTAGAGCCATATCCAATTTACACATGATAAAGGTCTCATCCTGATGATTATTTTGTTGGAATATGTCTATAAAGTAACGTGTGATAACTATTTATTTGTATTTAGTTATTTCTCAAAAATTAGTATTATTGAATTCTTATGAATAAATTAAAAATTTTATTTTAAATTATAGTCTATTTATAAATTACTCAACTCCTTGAACTTTCATCAATTACGAAGAGTGAAGACAGAGGCGTCTCTAGACCAACTCTTCCGAGAAAGTTCATAACAATATTTGCAGTCTTAGGATCGACAGAAAAATCAAATCTGATTACGACTATTAGGTTGAACTAATGGACGTTAGTCTTGGGGTATGAGAGTGGAGACTCAAACGGTTAACCTACACATGTTGAATAGACCGGTAACAAATTAATTTAGAGCTCAAAACTCTTTACTTAACTCTAAATCTAATTGTTATACCTTAAGGGTATTTTCCTAATTACCTTAATCCTGAGGTGAATACGTAGCTTGACTTAGTTAGTTGCAATCTTTGATATGTGAAATGAGTGAGTTTGAAATGACGAGCAATACCTCGACTGTTAAGATTGTAATTCAATTAAGTTGGAGTTTCGTGATTCACAAATATAGAAATTCGTGGTTCGATTGCGAAAGCAACAATATCACCTTATTGATGAGTGTGTGAATAAATTAACCTGGCCAGGTATTCAATGAATTGATTCATTGATTAAGAGTTGTGAATTGTACGAGACAATTCACTATTATGTCTTTCTTATTCACACTCAATAAAGGACTTAAGGAAATAATAACAAGAGGGGTAAAATGATAATTTTACATTCCACTTTTGTTACTGATATTCACAATGGGTATTATATTAAAATATTCTATGGCCGTGACAATAAAAGGGTTTATTTACACCAACAGAAAATATAGCGGGTATAAATCGAGAGTTGATTTAGCATTGAACCTGTAGTGGAGTCGTACGATGTTAGGATTAAATAGG